>JADRCD010232962.1:0-25523 GCA_019843815.1 Montemys delectorum
CACACACACACACACACACACACACAAGTGCATATCTGTATGTGTGGCCTTCTGCAATGGAAAATTGTTCGTAGAAATTTCCATTTCACCCACTTTTGTGCAGATGGACCACAGCCTCAAACCTGCAGTAGGAGGGAAGGCTGACTGTACACAGTTCTTTCTTCCACCCCAGTGAGGATGCCACACCTGTGTGGGAGTCCCAGGGAAGAAAAGAAAAGCCCAGAACTGAGTGGGGTACCTCTCTATGACTGAGACACTGGATTCTTTTAAAAATATTTTCTAAGGTTCCCATGTATTTACTCAACATTATTTTCAAGCATTTCCTTACCCATAAAGACCTGGCCTCCCCCTGTGGGGCTTATGGTGAGGGAGGGATACAGGCTGTGAACAGAAGGAGAAATAATCAAAAGAATGTCATTCATGGCCTCCCTGGAGATGGTGGGTTCCCAATTAACCCAGTTCTGTAGACTCAGCAGGACAGGGAGCTCATCTGATCCTCTCACAACAGCCTTGCCTGATGGGGCCAGATACTCTACTTTCATCTCTGTGTTAAAATCATTTGGGGGGTAGCTGGCTTTATTGCAACAAGCCATAATTCAATAGACTTCCTGAAAGTTGGGTGATAGCTTTAGAAGTCAGAGCAGGTCTGAAATTTGTTTCCTGGGTGACAATCTAATATGCATAATGTTGAATTAGGTATTCTCCCTCTAACACTAAAGTAATTCTGCCCCTACCCCCAACAGAAGCTGGATGCAAGATTCCATTCTGTACAAAAACGTTTCTATCAATATTTTTATAAGCTTTAGGCTTCAAGGGACTCTTCTCTGAGAAAGAGCCACATAGCCTTGGCTGCTTTTCAACTATTAAGAACTGGAATAGACACATCAAGCTACATGTGATCAATATCTGGTTTAAGTTGCTTAGCACTTAATAAATAGCTTTCGGCATCTTGGAATGATCTCTGAGATTAAAATATTGACAACACAATTAATTTGAATTGAGCTGAATGGAATATTACAACGTATTGATTCTAAGTGATGAATAGCTTAGTTGTTCTCCACAAACTGATGGTGAAGAAAACACCCATAACTCATTGAACTCAGAGAAGCTGAGCTGGTGCCTAACTAGAGCTCTCTCCTACTGACTAGTGTTCATGGTACTGGAAGGTACTCTATGCTACTAGAGGAGAAGGCAAAAACCCAACCCACCTATAAAGCCTTCGATATACAATGATCACCTAGCTGCAAGGTATGCTGTCAAAATTAGTGGCAGAAATGTGGGCATAACCACCCACTATCTGACTGGATTTAAGGCCTACTCCATGAGATAGAACCCATGCCTGGTACTGCTCAGGTGGCCGAGAACCCAATACTAGATAGGTCAGAGACCTAGAGGAAATCTAAATACTGCTACTCAGCTAAAAGAACATGGCAACGAAATGACTCCTAATGACTTTCTGGCATATTCATGGAGCAGTGTCTTGCTTTATCCTTCATCAGAGGAGCTCCTTCCTGTAGGAGATAGATGCAAATAAGGACAGACATCCACAACAGGACAATATGCAGAGAGTGAGAGATCTTGGAACACTCCGTCTTAAATGGGATGTCTCTACCAAATCCCTCCATTTGGGGTTCAAGGAACCCTGCAGAAGAGGAGGGTGAAGATTGTAAGAGCCAGAGGGGATAGATGACCCCAAGGAAAGAAGTCCTTCCTAACACAGTAGTTCCTGACATGAATTCACAGAGACTGTGGTGGCATGCAAAGAGTCTACATGGGTCATAGCCAGATGGGCCTCAGCTCTGAGAGAGGAAGTGGACATGAGCTCCATTCCTAACCCAGAAGCTATCTCCAACTGAAGACTGTTTTCAAAGGAAAAATTACACTTCTCCAATGGAGTGCCATTATAAACACAAATCACACTTAAGAACAACCCTATGCCCAACCATAAATGGCCAACGCAAAACTAACTCAGTGTGATATTCGTGGAGATCCCTTGTCTCATCATGATTTGTCTGTGAATTACTTTTATTATTTTTCTTTCTTTTTGTTTACAGGTCTTTTGCATAGTTATGATGGTTTCTGGTGTTAGGTTTCTATGGGATTTCTGTATGTGCAAACATATGTCTCTGGGCTTACATGTGCGTCTTGTGCTTCTTCTTTGGCTCTTTTTCTTCTGTTGGTTGGTCTCATCCTGTATCCATTTGTTTTTGTGTTATTTTATTATTGTGTTTTAGATGTCTGTCTGTATTCTAATGAGAGAGAAAGAAAAGGTGTGGATTTGTATGGGTGGGGAGTTGGGGAGAATCTGGGAGGAATTGTATGAAAAAAAAATCTATTTCCAAAAATTAAAAAAAAAAAGAGATTATATATCCATAAAAGACACCAGACAAAATAAAGCCTTGTGATAAATAAGTAAATTATGACTAGCCTCTGTTAAATTTATTTATTCAGCTTGTCAGTTGTTAACATCTTTCAATATTGGGAGGTTATTAAATGCTGCTCCAAAGTATTGATAGACGTATATTCAGGAAAAAACATCCATATACATAAAATAAAAACAAATTAAGTCTTCCCCCAAACTTAATGACTACTTTACACCTGGAGAAGATAAGGCATAAAATAGAAGGCATCGGGGTGGCTCTCTGTTGCTTGGCAGACTGTTAGCCACAGGTTAGAAAACGGGCCCAGATGTATACCATTCCCAGTACCTGGGAATGTGGCGACCTCTGCCTGCCGTCCTCAATCATTCAGCCCTCCTGATACTCCAAAGTGTGACAGGTGCTATGGTAGCCATAACACTGAGAGAGCCCAGACCCCGAAACACATGAAGTTTCAGTCCAGGACTGGGTTGTGTGGAGCAGAGTCACATGCTTCTTGGGAAGCATGCAGAGGGGTGGCCTGCTCTGCCTTCTGTGAGGACAGTACAAGTGGAGCGGTCAGTCCAGCATCCCATGGTTTATGAGGCCTGGAGCAGATGCCTAAGTGGCTTAAGGAGACTATGGTACCCTGGAGCCCAAGGATGCTGGCAGGATGTGGGAGCATCTCCAGGTTGTAGTAGGTGGAGGGTGGGTCCCATGTGATAGGTGTGTGAGTCAGGTGACCATATGGGATGAGGCCTGGGGTTGCAAGGCAATAATAGCCAATGAGACTGACGTTGGGCACCTGAGTTTTACATCCTTAAAAGAATAAGACACACTTAGGTAGACGCGATGAGACTTGGTGGCAGTGGAATGTGGAGGGAGAGGCCTCTGCTGGGACATGAGAGGTTGGAGACAATCTTGGTCCAGGGGCTCGGAGTCGATGATGTCTGCAGGATGCTTCATAGTTGTTGGATGGGGGCCCCCATTTCAGATGATTGAAGCTCTATAAATGGTAGGATAGAAAGATTCACAGGGCTTTCAGACTAATGTCAAGCTTGTCGCTCAGTTGCTCTCATTTTATGTATATCCAGGTATATTTTAAACCTGGGAACAAAGACATGGCAAAATTAGTCTTGTCTCAAGGGTCTAATCTGAGATACATATCAAATAGGCATGAATCCACGATGGCTAAAGTGAGCAGGATTGAAGTCTCTCCTGATCATTTAGGAAGACACGACCCCTGCCTCTACAGTAGGGGTGTTCATTCCCCATCTCCAGCAACCCTGAAGTTTGAGTTTCCCCTTCTTGCTTGATCTCTTCCCTCCACAAATATGCCACCTTCTGTTTTCATGTCACATGTATTCCATGATCCTAGATCGTCTCGCCTTACCCCTACCTCCTTTCTTTCCCATGTCTTTCATGCACACACACACACACACACACACACGCACACACGCACACACATCTTATTTATCTTAATATATAGTTCTATGTATTTTCCTGAAAAAAAAAAAACCCGATAGGTAATTTTTCTTTGTGGCTGAATAAAATTCCATTGTGTGGTAAACGCGTGGGCGTGTTCAGTTTCTCAGCTATGGTATTTCAACTCTAATCTAAAATCAAACCTGAATGTTAGATTTTTTTTTTTCATTTTCTACATATATGTTTACTTATGTTTGAATTTAGAGACTTTTTTGTTTTTTTTTTTTTTGTTTGTTTTTTGTTTTTTTGAGACAGGGTTTCTCTGTGTAGCCCTGGCTGTCCTGGAGCTCACTCTGTAGACCAGGCTGACCTCGAACTCAGAAATCCGCCTGCCTCTGCCTCCCAAGTGCTGGGATTAAAGGCGTGCGCCACCACTGTCCAGCTCGAATTTAGAGACTTTAATTTTGACTTTCTTCCCAGTGTCCCCATGAGAAGCACCTCGTTTCTCCCTGTAATTTCACCCTGTAACCAGACTCCCTGGATGGGACTCACACCACCAGTATCTTGTCAATAAGAACCAATTCCTAAGCCACTTCGAGGTAGATTGGGCCGGATGGGCACGACCTTTGATTCATGCTGCACTTCTCTGCATAGCCTAGCAGTTGGTGCATTGACTCATGCTGTGATTTCCTCATAACTGTGTGAGGAAGACATCACACACCCACAGTCTCGCTTATGCCTTGTTGCCTATCTAGTAACCAACAATCTGACCCTGCCTAGCGATCTAGTGCTTTCTGAAAGGCCCTCCTGTGGATGTTGTGGGTCTATGTGGGGGTATCTCTGACTGGATGCCCCATTTGCCCCTTCAGAGGACCACTGTTCCTTTCCTACTACTCTCCTTGCTGCAAGTCTGTGGGCTTAATGGAAGAACCTCTACTCTTCTATTATGGTGTTCCACTCAGGGGTGTTTGCTCCACCTTCCTAAGCTAATAGATGTCTTCCCAGCATGGGTCTCCCCAGAAGGCCCCTCTGTGGTGGCTGAAGGTGTCACCCCCTAAACTGTAGATGTATTTGCAAACCCGGATGCCCTTTTGTGTAGAAGCTCTACTTCACTGAGAGGGGGATGCCCTCGTGGAGCGGAGAAGCAAAGAAGGAGATGGGGCAGCATGCCCATAGGCTCTGGGTTCCTGGTTCCCATTCTTCTGCCCAGGTTGCCTTATGTAGGATTTGTTCTTCTGTGGGAACAACAGCTCAGGGTGTTGTATGGTATGACATCGAGGTGCTGCCTCAAATGGTCTCAAACTATGATTGGGCTCAGACACTCCCACTGGACCATGCCTCACACCTATGGACTGTAGCAGGTAAGGGGACAGAGAGGGACGGGCTAAATAGAAGAGTTGAAGAAAGCAAAGACCTTTGGGTGTTTTCCAGGATAGATTGCCAGCATATCCTTACCCATTAGTCATGACTGAATTTATCATCAGCCCTCTAGACCTCTTTTCCTATACTATGGTATCAAATTAAACCATTCTGTTTGAGATGGAGATTTCAAAACCTTCCTAACATACCTGATGCGGAGAAGAAAAGTATCGTACCTGCCACGCCCTGTAGTGAAACTGCAGGTAGGCAAGCTTTGTGGTGGTGTTGGTTTTTGCTGCTGGGAACTACCTGTCTTGTGACAGACCCTTATTGACAGACAGGCTGTTGTTTGAAAAGCTGAGCACATGGCACTGGCCTGGCAGGAAAAGAAAGGAATCTTCACTTGGCCGATGTATCTCTTTCTGCATGTAGCTGACTCCTTTGTTAGAGCAGACAAAGAGAGACAAAATCGCATGCAGGCTTTAAACTCTCAGTATCCTTTTCAAATTGGAGAGCATATAGAGTGTGATTCATTCAGTTTTCTGGTGCCAGGATCACTTGCCAATAAGCACAATGAGCCTTGATATTTGATTTGTCCACGGTTGGGCAATGCCAGGCTTGTGGGGATGCAGACTGGGCAGAGCTGATGCTGTAGTCAGGCGACACTGTGACGTCTCACTGGTCCAGGAAATTGCAGAGGTCTGTCTACCTTCCTTATTGGCTTTTGTCTGTCAAACATTGGACTGTTGTTTATCTGCCTGTAATCACTGTCCAGATGGGTCTGGCTAGAGTTAACAAGTCAAGGCTTCTGCCCGTACAAAGAAAGATGATTCTAGGATTTGATTTTTTTACCTCATTGTGTTCCTATATACAGAAGTTAGGAATTTTAAACAGACAGTTATACACATCTACAATCCTAAGAATGTGGGAACATGGTAAAAATGCACTATGAAATAATTTATTAAAAACAAACGAGTCCTTGCATTCTCCATAGGGCCCATAATTTGGCTTTGGGATGAAGCTTTTAAAACATTTATGAATCATGATGTAGGTGGGGTCTTATATATTATTGTATTTGCAAGTGAGGTATGGGGTGGGGGCTGAAGCTCAGGGATGGGTGGAGCATTGCCTCACATCTTATGTTTTGTACAAAATGTGGTTGCTTCCTAAGCATGGAAACCTCGTGCTGTCTACCTGGGTCTGCCCTTCCTTGGGCCCCAGTTACATACCTTCAGGTTCACAGTGCCCTGCCTCATGTGTCTACAAGCTCAAACTTCATTGTATTTTGGAAGGCAGTTGACATTATGTGTCATAGCACCTTCCACACTTGACTCAATTCCATCCCCTTGGCTGAACCCCGACAGCCAAGACTACAGCCTTGACAATGCTCGCCCCAACACCACGAATTCACCACGAGCAACAGCCGTCAGCCTTCGCCGATCTAATGTTTCCAAACTTTGTCCCAGGAATTCTTACTTCACCACTACCAATGGAATAAACCTTAGTAATACAAATTCAAGCTGGGGATGGTGGCATACTCCTGAATTCCAGCACCACAAGGCAGGAGAATGAGGGCCGCTTGGGGTACTTCACTAGGCCTTATCAAAAAGAAAAAAGAAAAGCAAGGTAAAAAGTACAGAAAGTTGGAGCAACATGAGTGAACCTCTTGTGATCTCTGATAAGGCATCCTGTGGACTTTATATGTTAGACTTGATGCCATTTTATTCTCTTCCATCTTTAGGACTTATAAATTATGCTGTAGTCCTCTACTATCCGGAAGTTTTATATATATATATATATATATTTAATGGAGACTTTTGTGTTTTATTTGTTATCTTGTAGCAAATATCTTAGGTCCAGGTGCTCCCTTCCACTTGTCTACATGGTTACCCTGACTGTGGAGCAGACGGTGCCTGAGGCACAGCACGTTCTCAGCAGCCTCTCCAGGACTCAGGGTGAGATGGGGACCACACGGAAGTCCCTCAGCATCTCTCTCCCCTGTTCTCCCTTTTTGGAAGACTCCTTAGGTCCCATACAGATGCGAGATGCTGAATAGCCACCTTTCTGCACCCACTCTGGGTCAAGAGGAAGCTCTACCATGATAATTAGATCTTGAGAATCTCCTGCAGGCCTATGGGCTGGCGGCTAGTGCCCCAGGGCCCAGCTATTTGGGAAACAGCGTAGGTGACTTTAGGAGGATGGGCTAGTAGGGGTCCTTAGGTATTTAAGGCCATGTCCTCCATGGGGACCTGGAGAGCATAGCACTTCTGTCTTTTCTGTTTACTTCTTAGCTTCCCAGCTCAGGAGAAGTGTACCCTTCCCCATATTACCATCCAGTGTCCTTAGCCGGAGCCTGAAGTATCAGGTCCACCTCCTTTTGGATTGAGGGCTCCAAAACAAACCATCTTTCTCACAGGCTCATGATACACCATGGAGATGGGTGAATGAAATAGCCCTCCTGGGTTCCATATGCTTACTTATGCTTACCTCTCCTACATGCACATAACTAATCCAGGCTCCAGGCTTCCTTCAAAATACACACATCCTGAACAAGTGTGAGACATTACAAAACACCAAACAACCACAACCACAACCACAACCACAAGGAAACGGGGCTAGGTTATTTTCCCGTCACTGCTGTTAAAATATTGGACAAAAGCAATGTACAAGAGAAACGGTTAATTTTGGGTCACAATTCAAGGTACAACCATCAAGGTACAACCATGCAGCAGGAGCTTGAGGCTGCTGGGCCCGTGGCATCTGCACCTAGAAGCAGACAGCAACTGTCCTAGCTTTACTTCTCTTGCTGTAAACTCTGGCAAAAAGCTACTGTAGGGAGGGGAAGAGTTCCTTCTGCTTGCGGTTCCGGTCACAGTCCATCACTGTGGACACGTCAAGGCAGAGATGTGAAGAATTTAGTCATACCCAAAATCAGGAGCAGAGAGGATGAACACTTTCTCTAGTCTTACATGATTCAGAACCCCAAACCAAGAAATGTGCTGCCCATGTTTAGTCTGGGTCTTCCCCCATGGATTAACAAAATTAAGACAATCTCCCACAGACATGGCTGTCCCAACCTGATCTAGACAATTCCTCAAGAAGAGTCTCTTCCTAGGTGATTCTATATTGTTTCTAGTTAACAATTAAAGTGCCATCATGGTGATGACTGCTTGTATTCAGCTCACTTTTTCCTATTTTATGTAACCCTAGCCTAGGGAATGGTGCCACCCACGGTGGAAAGACCTTCCAGCCTCAATTAACCTACAGAAATAATACTACATAGGTGTGCCCAGAAGCCTTGTCTCCTAAGTGATCCTAGGTCTCATCAAATTGACAGCCATCACATATCACATGTTTAAATTTGTAATCATGTAATTACAAACCAAGGAAGAACCCAAATTTTTAAAAAAGATGTTTAAAATTGTGTATTTTCTAAAAGTGTCACTCTTGTTAGGGAAGAGCTTGTTGATCTTTTGTTCATGTCTACATTCTTCTGTCTACATGCCTCTGCCTCCTCTGTAGGCTCACCTAACCAGAGACAGAGGTATGACTCCAAGGGAGTACTGCCTTTACACTTTGGGCCATTCTTCCCAGGCTGAACCAGAGACAAGAAGGTGAGTGTGGCATGCCCACCCCACCTCTTGACACTGACACTGCTTTCTTCCTGCTCAGTGACATCATTGCTTTATGGATTCTCTTGGCAAGATTCGTCTTCCTTTACATTTTAAGTAGACCTAACAGTCATTGGGCTTAGAAATTGTGTGGCGTAGAGAACACTGGATGATCCAGGGACTTCTGCTCCACAACCCTGATCTAATATCCTATTCTTTCTCCCTCTAGACATGCTAGCAGTTACAGGACAAAGGTTGTTCATTGTTCTGGCCTTTTTTTCTTCTTCCTGATACAGAGACCAGAGTGCTTTCTTTGTAGAGAGCTACTTGAAATGTAGACATGAATGCAAGACCAACAGGTTCTTCCCTAACAAGAGTGATGCTTATAGAAAATACACAATTTTAAACATATTTTTTTTAAAAATTTGGGTTCTTCACTCATCCATTGCTGGTGGGATTGCAAGCTGGTACAACCCTCTGGAAATCAGTTTGGTGGTTCCTCAGAAAACTGGACATAGTACTACCTGAGGACCCAGCTATACCACTTCTGGAAATATACCCAGAAAGTGCTCCAACATGTAATAAGGACACATGCTCCTCTATGTTCATAGCAACCTTGGTTATAATAGCCAGAAGCTGGAAAGAATCCAGATGTCATTCAACAGAGGAATGGGTACAGAGAATGTGGTACATTTACCTAATGGAGTACTACTCAGTTATTAAAAACAATGAATTCATGAAGTTCTTAGGCAAATGGAACTAGAAAATATCATCCTGAGTGAGGTAACCTAATCACAAAAGAACACACATGGCATGCACTCACTGATAAGTAGCTATTAGCCCAGAAGTTTGGAATACCCAAGGTACAATCCACAAACCACAAGAAACTCAAGAAGAAGGAAGACCACAGTGTGCATACTTCAGTCCTTCTTAGTAGAAGGGGGACCAGAATCTGAAGGAAAGGCCATCCAGTGACTGTCCCACCTAGGGATCCATCTCATAAACAATCACCAAACCGAGATACTACTGTGGATGCCAACAAGTGCTTACTGACAGGAGCCTGATATAGCTGTCTCCTGAGAACCTCTGCCAGTGCCTGACTAATACAGAAGTGGACACTCATAGCCATCCTTTGGACTGAGTACAAAGTTCCCAATGGAGAAGCTAAAGAAAGAACTCAAGGAGCTGAAGGGGTTTGTAGCCCCATAGGAGGGACAACAATAGGAGTTGTTGTTGGTTCTCTAGGAGAACCAACCAGTTCTCCTAGAGCTCCCAGGGTCTAGACCACCAACCAAAGATTACACATGGAGAGACCCATGGCTTCAGTTACATATGTAGCAGAGGATGGCATTATGGGACATCCTGAAGGCTTGATGCCCCAGTGTAGGGGAATGCCAGGACAGGGAAGTGGGAGTGGGTAGGTTAGTGAACAGGGAGAAGGGGGGATGGGATAAGGGGATTTTCAGAGGGTATAAAATGATCAATGTAAATAAGAAAATATCTAATAAAAATCTGGGTTCCTAATATATTTTACCATATGCTTATTAATTATGGTAGTTACCTTAAACTTTACTGAAACAAACTTCTGAAAATCTACTATCTACATAAAAAAATAGCTTCTCTCTTAATTGACTTCTTGTGTTCTACAAGCAGTACTTGTCTGCATGCAAGTGCTATCTATTTTGCCTAGAGTTGTGGGACAGTTAGTTAGTGCTGGGGCTTCTTGGTCTGTTTTTCCCTTAGAACCTTTAATATTCCTTGCTTAGCCACTTTATAGAAATTACTCAAACTACTTGCCTTCAAACAATGGGACCAGCTATTAGAAATAATATATTTTTCCATGCCTAATATATTATCCTCCAGAAAATATTGATTTGGCACCTACTGACTACCTCATACAATGAGGAATGCATGGCATATTTATATATGACTAATTCCCCCCCCCCAAAAAAAACTTGCTGTTGTCTAAAATAATGATATTGGATCATTACATCTAAAGCTCATTATTGTAAGGCAAAACGAAAAAGAAACAAATAAATGAGGCGGAGGGGAGCCATCTGCATCAATGGTTTTGATAAGGAGTTGCTTGCAGTACCTAGTCCCCTCCCACCCCCCAGCAGGAGGATGGAGAGCCATGGCAGGTTAATTAGCCCCATGACTAAGAAACCAGTATGTGGAAGCAGAGGGATAGGAAAACCCTCCCCCCCCCCCAAAAAAAAACCCTCAGAGAGTAGCTTTTTAAAGTGATGGGTTGGCTAAGTGGGGCTTGGGGAGCATGGCGTGGTGGTAGGAAAGAGAGGGCACACTCTGAGACTCTCCCAGGCCAGCCTGGCTGAAGTTTCCTGGTGCAGACTGGAAAGGAAATACAGTGGGTAGAGGAGGTTTGTGTGCAATAGTTAGGCACCTTCTCTCCTAAGCAGTTTGGATTTGGGCTTCTACATTAGTGTAGGGATGCCAAGATGGTATGAGGAAAGAACAGATTGGAGGCAAGAGGCCAGCTACCTGTTAGCTATAGCTGGAGTCAGGAAAGAGTGCTGCCCAGACTTGGGGTTCAGGATCCTCAGAGCAGTAAACAGGCTGAGAGCATGAAAGGAAGAGATCTCACAGAGAGACGATCTTAGGGCGAAGTGCTTCTGCCGGTAGATGAACAGAGAGGAATAGGTTCTCCTGTTGAAGATGACACAATTGGGGTCAAACTTTCAGGTTGGTTCCCAGTGACAGCACAAATGATTGGAGCCACTTGGGATATGGGGCACATGTTAGGAATAGTTGACCTGGAGATTGTAGCTAGCTAATGAGCATCAAATGTGCTGAGAAATGCCGGACATTTGGGACACGTGTGATACACGTGAAGAAAAGCACATCATGAGGAAGGGAACCCATATCTACTGCCGATGCATGGAGGTGACACTCATGACCTGTTTAACCAGTAAGCCAGGCTCAGCTAGCCTTGTCCAAGCACGGCAGACTTCAGGCATTTCTTTTTGACCAAAAAATAAAAGCAGAATTGTCAGCAGGACAGTGCCTGGGAGAGTCGGGTGGGGATCTCAGACTTGAGTCCAGTTCCCCTCATCTGCCAGAATTTCTTGTTTTTAAAGCAGAGAGTTTAAGGGACCATCCAGTTCACCTCTCCTGAACCACCTGTCTTGCCAAGTCTTGAGCTAGAGAACATTGGTGTGGAAAACTCCATTCCTAGGGTGCTGGTGACAGGCACTCCCTGGTCCTAGCAAGGAGCCCCCAGAGAACCCAAGAGCAAGGCTGCCTGCCAAGCAGCCTCTATGTTCTGCCAACATGCTGCCTGACACTGCTCACAGCGCATTTATCATCCGAGGGAAAGAGGGAAACCTCAAGCCTGGTTATGTAGTGTTTGGGGGGGGGGTAGTCCTTTGGACTTTCAGCTTAGATGGAGAATTATTCCCTATGCTGCAGCTTGTAGAGGGCCCTGGTTCTCCTATCCTAGGCTTGATACCAATATATACCCAACTGTGGGTTTTGCCAGCTGGTAGAGCTTTGTAGAGCCTGACAATTGGGCCTTCTTTCCCTACAAATGTTAAAAGTTTGTGGTCTTGCCCCATCATGATCTATCTGTGGGATTTGTTCGTGAGGCCTCACCAGGCTTTGGGAGCCAGCCGTAGTGTGAAGCCCTGCATATGCCTGTCAGAAAACTACCAAGGCTCTGTGAGAGCCTGCAAACTAGAGAGTGAATATTCTCACCAACTCTGTGGTGTGACAGTGAGGGGATCTCAGGAGAAAGGCGTGCTCAGGTACGTGGGAAGCAGCAAGCTGTATAGCATCCGTAGCTGAGGTTCTTGCAAAGGGCTGTGTGTGGAGTGTCGGGCAGAGATGGCCAGTCGTGGGCTTTTCAAGTGTAGAGCTCAGCTTCAAAAACTCTGAAAGCAAGAGGCTTGGGAGTGCCGGGGTGGTGTGGGGGGCTCCAGAAAGGCATTCAGCAACACAGTGACTCCTTCATGCTCCCATCAAGGTAGAGGATTGTCTGAATGGTGTGGGGAGGTAGCACAACCACAAGTGGGGCCATTGATATATCAGGGCTGCAGGGTAAGGGGAGGTACACAGGGCTGCAGGATAAGGGGAGGTGTACAGGGCTGTAGTGGTAAGGGGAGGTGTACAGGGCTGTGGGGGTAAGGGGAAGTGTACAGGGCTGTGGGGGTAAGGGGAAGTGGGCAGCCTCTATCTGCTTCCTCAGTAAAAATGGGACAGAATTTTCTCAAGGAACTTGTGTGCTGCAGTCCTGGAATAAATATGACACGTGCTGTCATATTAATTTGCTTCACGTAGGTATGTGCTAGACCTCAGGATGCCTGGCTGGTAGGTATGATTCGTGCCTGACATCGGGCTCACGCTTGATTCAGAAGCCTCTCTCTATGCTTCATGTCACCATTTCCAGTGATCTATCAGAATATTAGCCGTGATCATGTCTCCACTTCCCCTGGAGGAGGCATGGGAGTCTACCATTCCAACTCAAAGCCTTCACCATCTCTGATGAAGAGGGCATTTCAAACACAGGACGTCCGCGCTTTGGTCCGTGTGAGCACCATGGCATGAATCCCTTCACTCAAGTGGTGACTTCCTGTTTTGGTCACCCTGGGCAGGTCACTGAGAGGCTTACTCTGGTGACGTGAAGTGTGAGCGAGCGCCTTCGTTCTAGAGCATGTGCAGAGGCAACTTCCCAAACAGTGAGTGGTGGGTACTCACAGTTGTTCTCCACTGGAGAGCCTGCTCCCAGGGGCAGAGGAAGGCTGAAGCAGAGGGAGAACACACCTCTGCCAGGCCCAGGCTCTCAATCCTCCTGGCCACATGTCACCTGTAGGGTCACCTCAGGAGCAAAGCTGATCATTCGCTATTTCACTCAGGAACTTGGACCAGGAGAAGGGAAGCTATCTTAGCAAGAGTGTGACTTCAGAGGGTTTATCACCAATGGCAGATGTTAACAGGCATAGTTCATGGCATGGGAAGGCACAAGGTCAGTGGCTATGCTCAGTAGTCCCTTCAAAGGTCTGACATGAAGACTCTCTCATGTTTTTACAGAAACCTCAGCTGAAGAGGCTGCATATATAATTCAGCAACAGCCTCATGCAAGAGGACAAACAAAGTCAGGATAGAAGGGACACAGGAAGGTGGCTGCATATGCAGGCCCTGATTGGTCTCCCCTGAATGGCTTCATGAACACCTGAAACAGGAATATTCATGTAAGACCTTCCAGTGGAAATAGTCAGTTCCTGGTATCTGGGCACACTGAATGCAGCAGCCCAAGTAGGGTCGTAGCTTGGGTATGCATGGAAACAGGCTCATGGCATGCCTTACTCCAGGAAGGGTTAAGCCAAGCCAAATCCAGAACAATTGTCATGGACCAGACACCCCACTGATAACCTTAGCTTTCAGTGAACAAGCTCTTCAGCCAGGCAATTGGTTGGTTTCTCCAGCTTGAATCTCAACTTCTAAAAGGATTTTAGGGAGTTAAAGCCTGTTTTCTCCAGCTGTTACCAGAGCTCTATGTAAGCTTTCCCTTTTTCCAACTCATGGGCAACATCTCCATCAACTGCAGCTCTCAATTAACCTTGTACCATTGCGCCACACCATCTCTTCCAAGGCATGGTGAGTCCCCATTCTAGTTTCCCTTTCTGCTCTATGTTATACTTACTGGTTTTCTGCAGCAAAGGCATGTCACAATCCAGCCAATTTTTAGTTGTGGGCAAGGGAGACGGAAAGGCTGGCTCCCAGAGGGCTACTCGGAACCCAGGTCTGTATTCCTAGGCTGCTGTTTCTGAGAGGACCCCAAGGGATGACTAGAGCCCCAGTACTGTCAACAGGCTTCCTACTGTTGCCACGCCCATGTCTGTATACCTGACTTAGGAATGCTGTAGAATAATTTTCAGAGAGAAGGATTGGTTAACAAGGGCATGAGTTCAAATCATTTGTAGAACATTAAAGAATGTTCTCCTAGCCTTTTCGGTCTTACTCAGATGGGATTATGATATAAACCACAAGATTATATACTGTCTCTGAAGAGCTTTCTATAAGCAAAGACCGGAAACGTGGTGTGGGCATAATGCTTTTATACACTGTCTAAAGGTTACCTTTGTGCTGTTCAAACGCTGATTTCTCTGTCCTCATATCTTGTTTCAGTCTGGACATGGCACTGTAACGCTTATACGAAGAATTTCCTGTCTTGAGTGTGTCAACAGTTCTTGCCATTTGTTCTCTGCCTTGTCAATAAATGCTTATCACCCGATGGGTGGGCAGAACAGAGAACAGAGTGGTTCATCTGCCAACTAGAGGAGGAAGAGAAGGAGAGAGGGGCATTCAGATCAGCTGGCAAGATGGAGGAACTGGAGCCATGAGAAAGGGGTCCAGAGAGAGACCATAGAAACACACCTGAAGCCCAAAGAGTCAGGCCAATAGTAATATACAAGCATCATGGGATGAGTTTGGGAGGTAGCCAGATTAGCATAGAAAGTAAAAGTAGATCATTCAACTGTTCGGCTATTGAGGTACAGTTTTGAATAAATCTTGGTTTTCTGTGTCATTATTCAGGAACAGGATGAGGTAAAGAAATACAGCCACCAGATTAATTCACGGTTACATTTATAAAAACTCATTTGCACTTGCAATATAACATGGTATCCCTAAACATTTGAGTCATCCTGTTGGGTGTAGCAGTAGCAGAATAGGCAAGGACTAGGTCTCTTGGACAAAGGTGCTATGATATGATAAATATTAGCGCAAATTCAAGTTGACCTTCTGTCCATCTGTCCTCTCTCCAGAGTAACACCTTCAGTCTGACAAAGCCTGTTAGCCCTGCCCATGTGGCTCATGTGCCAGGGCCCAGCACTGTGGCTTGCTCCTTTTGTATGGTCAAGATTAAAATTGCTTCATACAAGAGAACACTTCGGTAGGATGAGGACATCAGACTCAGTTACCCGCACCTGGAAGGCAGTCCAGTGAACCAGCTCTTTATTCCAGAACAGACTAGAAGTCCTGAACACAGCAGAAGCCCCACTATTTGGTGATTTTCTAGGAGGTCAAATGGCTGTGTAGTCACTTGCTAATCCCTTGACCTTAAAGCAGGGGACAACAAGGTGGACAGATCAAGTACCACCTGTTTATTATTGTACCAGGAAAAGAACTTCCCCTACCCAATCAGAATCACTTGGCTATAGTGCAGGAGAAAGATTATAACGGAAGAACCCTTACATTTCAGAACAGGCTCCTCCCAAACATTGCTGCTTTAATCAAACATTCTCAATATGATTGCTTTGATTTTCTGACACTTGATTTTTTTATGAGCGTCTATGCTCAGTGGCCTTGGTTTTGCCAGATAAGAAACGTTTCAGGGACATAACCCCTGGGAGTGATTGGCCCTATGTGGATGGCGAGTGGAAGCTGTAAGCTGACAAAATGAACTCAAGTGGTTGTAAACTCTCTGATATTCATCTCAGTAATGAGTGCCTACCGATGAAAATGATTTTTAAAGATTTATCTTTATTACTTTTAGTTATGTGTATGTGTGTAGGTATGGGCACATGAATGAAGATGTCTATAGGACTCAGGGACCATAGTAGGATCTCCACCCCAGAACTGGAGTTACAGGTGGTTGTGAGCCTTCTGATATAGATGCTGGGAATGGAATTTAAGTCCTCTGGAAGAGCAGTATATGTTCTTAACCACTGCACCATCTCTCCAGCCCTCATGAGAATAATTTAAAAACACAAAACAAACAAACAAAACCAAGATAGATGCTGAAATCCTAAGACTCATTTTTTGGGTCAAAAGAATGTTCATGACTGTTGGTCATATCTGCAAGCTTAGTGTAGCTTCTGTATAGAGCAGTTCCTGGGGGGAAGACAAACATGGGCATTGGACTGACAGCAAACATGTCCACAGAGTACTGGTCGTCTGTGTAGTGTGCCTGACAGAGGGAGAAAATCTACAGTCAGACAGAGGGACACATGGATCTCAAAAGGGACACTGGAGAGATGAGTACCAGTGGCCCTAGAAGCCAGTATCTCTTGTCTCTCTACTGATCCTAGACTGAGGTCAAGAAAATGTCTGTAAAGGTCTGGATAGTAGAAGGAGTGGGTCTGTCTTTTGTCCTGATGAACCTTTGGATGAGATTTCCAGCAGATGCATGAGACAAGAGAGGTGGCTGAACCTGGGGGGCTCCATCAAAACCCCAACAGGGTGTTGCCTTGGAAACAGGACAGGCAGACAGAACGCCAGCATTTCACAATGACCCTGGCTGCGGTCAGCCGATCACAGAATTTCCTTCTCATCAAATCATAGAGTTCTGAGGCCAGCTGAAAGTGTTTAAGATGGAGCGCTCCACTCATCTGGGAAGGTGAAGTCAGGAAGAGTTCAGAGCAGTGTGTTGCCAGAGCCCTGCTGTTCCAGGAAGCTTGGGAGGCAGGCCTGCAATCCATCTCTGTCTGGCCTTCAACCCTGACCTTATGAAGCAGATCAGGGCCAGAGGTAACAGAAGCAGAGAGCTGACTTGGCCAGGCATGGGATGTGCTGACGGCAGCGAGCCCTGAAGATGTGTGCTTCCACGCACACAGATCCTGTAGGAGGAAGTCTCAGGCACATGGTGTGGATTACCTGTGCTCTTCAGGTGAAGATTCAGTTGCTGAGAGATTAAACCCTGGATCTATCCTGTAAACAGCTCAGACAAGATCTAGTATTGCCACCAGTCTGATGGCATACTCTTCCACAGTCCCCCCCCCCTTTGCTCTGGGTCCTTGTTTCACAGGCCCCCATTTAAAGAAATTAGTGGAAGCAGGCAGATCTTGGTGGTGGTGCATGCTTTTAATCCCATCCAGCACTTGGAAGGCAGAGGCAGGCACATGTCTGAGTTCAAAGCTACCCTGGTTTACAAGCTAGTTCCAGGATAGTCAGAGCCACATGGTGAAACCCTGTCTCAAAAAAACATAAATAAATAAATAAATAAATAAATAACCTAAGGAAATGAGCAGAATGTTTAAGTAAGTCCTCCCATAACAGCGGCACCCAGCTCCAGGAACAACACAAAACCACTTTCATTCACCTGGAAGGAGTCTACTCGGGGAGGGATGAGAATAAAGGGGGTCATTTTAAAAACCTTGTATTTGGTCCCTTTCATGTACACACATACACACATACTTAAATGTATTGTAAGAAGAAATCAAAGCAAGTCTGGATATGGAAACCGTAGTAAAGGTTTTAAGTAGTCAGCTTCCACCCAGCTGTCCCCACCGTGGTCTACGTCGTCTTTCTCACCTTCAGATCATGCTTTCTCCCTGGGGATTGATTATAGCAATGGTCTGAACCTGTTCCAACTCCTTGGGACCCTTAGGAGTGCAAGGCGGCCCTTAAGATACACTCTGAAACTCTCAAGTACATTTCTGCCCCTGGACTTTGCTCTTATCTTGGTTGCACTCCAGTTGCCCAGGACATCCACTAACATTGCTGCTCTGTGACCCAGGCTCACCTCAAGTTTCCCCAGTTGCCTGCTCCAGGAGCCAACCTCACCTTGTGACTGGCTCTTAAAGGGAAGGACACAGCCTCCGCCCACTCCCCTGCCAATCTCCTCCTGCACAGTATCCGCCCACCGCCCAGTGCACCTCTCCTGGCCCGGGCCTCACCTCTTACCGGGACAGCCCCGCCCCCTCATCAGTCTCCATCTCATTTCCCTTTCAACCTCCCTCCTCATCACATCATTCTACGCTTTCCAGGTCCAGCAAGGGAGATTGCTGCTGGCTGCCACCTCACCCAAGAGCTCTCTCTGTGGCTTTATCTTGGCCCTCTCTTGAGAGCGAAGGGCCCATCCTCAACACAGAGAACTGTCTTATTTGCGTAGAAAGCAAAATGCAAACGAAAGCAGAGGAATTATAGAAAGTGGAGAAATTATAGTATCAGGAGGGAATTTGAAGCGCATTCCTGTAGCAGCTGTCAACATTTTTTAACATGGGTTTGGAAGAAAATATCAGGACTCTGCAATGCAAGCGTGAGTCATTGCTTTGACCAAATATTTCCCCTTGAATCTTTGCTATCCATCTGTCCCATGTCCCCCCTCCCCCGCCCCATACACCTATTTTTAATGGTTTCTTGGCATTTAATTTTATTAAAACAATGTTTTGTTTTGTTTTGTTTTGTTTCACTTGTAGAGTGAAGTTAAAGAGTACTTCCTGGTTAGATATCAGACTGTGGAAACTAAGGCCTCCCTAGGAAGGAATCCTAGGCAGGAAGAGGAAGGGAGCTCCTGGGGAAGGGGCGGGGCGTCATCTGCATTAGCCCCTTATGGAAAGACATAATAGAGCAGGGTACCACTTGGCTAGAAAGGATGCTGTGTGGATGTTTTCATTGTGCCTGCTGTGTGGGAATCATCTCACAGTGCCTTGCTGAAGATGAGGCTGTGTACTGGACATTTAAAAAGGATTGGGGTCTGGGAAGTGCGAATCACAGTGTTACACAACACATCCCTCCATTCAGAATAACCAAAACAATATAGGGCAAGTGTTGAAAAGATGTGTGTGGGGGGGGGAAAGGAATCAGTGCCCGTATAATGGTGATGTAAATGACTTCAAATGTCCTTGGAAAGAGAGTGGAGGGCCCTCAAAGATTTAGAAAGAGGGGACCATTTAACTCTGAGGTCCTGTGATTCCTTAAGTTGGGGTTCTGAGCTGGTAAGGATGGAGAACAAGAGCTGAACAGGAAGCATACATTCATTTATTTTCTCTTTGCTCTTGACTTAGATGGGACATGGGACTAGCTGAGCTCCTGCCTCGACTTCCCCACACTGATGGGCTGTAATCTGAAATCTGGTAGCATCGCCCACCAAGCCCTTTTTCCCTTAAAGCTGCTTTTCTATCATGGTGTGTGTGTGTGTGTGTGTGTGTGTGTGTGTGTGTATACATTCATGTATATGTGTGTGTACACACACATGTATACACACATATACATGTATATATATATACACATATATATGTGCACATATATATCTAACAGAAATGAGAGTGGAGCAGTCAAGAGATAGAAATGAGTTACCATCAACTGACGGATAAAGCGAGCATGTCACACAGGTATTATGGAATACTGGAATGCCGTTCCGCTGTGGGAAGAGCTAGAACATCTCATTTGCCTCCATCTGGTAGAAGCAGAGACCATTGTGCTATGTGCAGTGTGGGTCAGGCTCAGAGAGACAGCACCTTACAATTCCACCCTTCTATATTGATTGTGAAATGGCTGTTGCCAGAATGGAGACAGTGGTGAGGATGGAGGGATGGGGAGAGGCTGGCCATGGGTTCTAGCTTGCTACCAGGCGGGATCAAGAGGTTCTCTGTTATTCCAGCACAGCTGGGAGCCTATGTAGTGTGCAGTGCATATTTTGAAAGGCTAGACAAAAGGATGCTGGCCTCCGTCAGTATTTTGACTATTTCATCTATAAAGTATACATACTTGATGATCTATATGTGTTTAATTTAATCTCATCACTGCAGAATATATACAGATATCAAATCATCACGCGGACTCTCAAACTATGTGCAGTTTTCTCTTTCTGTATTAGCTAAAATTGAATATAGCAACAACGATAGGAAGGACTTCAAAGAAAAATCCAGGAAGCACTTAAGTCTTAACACCTGACATCTAGGCAGACTCCCAAAATCCATGCCTTAGAGTAGCCTGTGGCAGGGTGCATGCATGGAGATTCTGGTCTAGCCTCTGCTCTGAGCTCTGCTACCAGAAGAGCCTTAGTGTGGGAGACAACATTCTCTCTTCAGAGACATGAGAGCCTGAGGGGTTTAAATGGATTTTAAATGGCAATATAAGCTATAGATTTGGGACATCATTTCTGACCACTTCCCAGGTAGTGCTTGGCAGCATACCACAGCCTGTGGCTTCTAGTGGCATCTCACCGTGGGCTACTTGTTCCCTTGATTCTGGTGGTCCCCACATGCTAACCTGAAATTAATCCCAAGCCTCTTTGTTCAGCAGACCTGTCAAAAGGATCACTGGCAGGTTCAAGAAGAAACTCAGAGTTTCTGACCACGCGCAGTGGCCTTTTCTTTGTCTGTGAGCTGTTCTTTTGAGGTCCAAGGGGGAGCATACACCTCTGCATCATTGCCAACAATCCCAGCTTGCCGTCTTCCTTCCAGTCACTGGCCTGACTACATACATGTCAGTTGACTATATAGTCTCCTGATTTCCACACTCATTTATAGGTTACAGGCAAGCAAGGTAGGAGAAAGATATGGGTCCCTAGGGGGCTGTGTTTAATATAAACCATTACAGGGAGATGGAGCTTGGCTTATGCGTCTTTCAGACCCTGACAAACTTCAAAAAAGGAAATCTGAATCTTCCTTCTCTTACATCTACCTAGGGCTTAATGGAATGACACCCCCTAGCTTGGGAATTGCACAAGCGCACTTGCTCTTAAAATGGTCCTTAGTTTAGCTTTATGGACTGCTCCATCCTTAGTCTGAGCATATCTGCCAAGCAAGAAGGTGCCAGAGGTCTTGCTGTTATGCAAGGAGAAGCTGAAATATCCTCGTGGGGACATTTAACATTCCAGGGCAGGATTCATCTTTAATGTGCATTCATAAGAATGAAAGCATAGATGGCCTTAGAGAGGTATGTGTGTGTGTGTGTGTGTGTATGTGTGTGTGTGTGTGTGTGTGTGTGTGTGTGCGCGCGCGCGTGCGTAGTGTCTCAGTCACATCGCTCAGCTTGCCACAAAAAAGCAAGCACCCAACATGGTGATTCAGGCTTGCATTTGGCATATTTTTCTTTGTGTAGCACATGGACATTCATCCTCCTTGGAGTCAGAATAGAATCAGTAGTCATTTAGGAATCTGGAACAGCAAAAGCAGAGCCCAGGCATGACCAATTCTTGCTTCTGTTGTCTCAGTCTCAAAATAAAACCATCATCAACTTCTCTAGGGGGTTAAAAACAGACGGGCAGTACTTAGGAAAGAAAACCAAATTGGGGAAACCTGTGATACCTTGCTCCAAGGTGTCAGGCACAGCCTTACTGAGGGATTGGACCAGCTAACGGTTGAAGGAATAGTGACTCATGGATCAGGCCATTTGATGCAGAGAGGGTTTACTTTCCCCTGGATCTCTGAAGAAGTCTCCCATATTAAAAATCTTTAATGACATTTACTTTGTCATTAAAGGAGGGAATATGTGCTGCTAACAAGAGGCAGAACAAACCACCCTGCTGTACTCACTGGGAAAGTTTAGAGAGGAAAATTGTCTCTCATCTCTCTTTTCCAATCAGTTTAGAAACCTCAAAACCTCACACAAAGAGTGAGCCTATCCACAAGACTGTAAACTACCACCAGAGGCCCGAGACTAGGGCACTACAGGCAGGCAGGTGCAGTCAGGAAGCATAGCATCCCCACTGGGCTGGCTCCCAACCTGAGAGGAACTGTGCTGCTAATGAGGGAGCCTCTGTAGGCAGTGTATTTGGTGTTTTTGTTACTGTTTGGCCAGAATCCATCCATCCATCCATCCATCCATCCATCCATCCATCCATCCATCTACCCATCCATCCACTCATCCATCCATCTTCTGTCCCTCCCTCCCTCTCTCCTTTCCTTCCTTCCTCCCTATTTCCTCCTCCTCCTCCTCTTTCTTTCTCTCTCTTTCTTTCTCTCTCTCTCTTTCTTCCTTCCTTTCTTTCTTCCTTCCTTCCTTCCTTCCTTCCTTTCTTTCTTTCTTTCTTTCTTTCTTTCTTTCTTTCTTTCTTTCTTTCTTTCTTTCTTTCTTTCTTTTCTTCTTTCTCATTTTCAAGACAGGGCCTCACTGTGTGGCTATAGCTGGCCTATAATGGAGTTTTTAGACCAATTCAGGACCTAATATACAGAGATTTACCTGTCTCTGCCTCCTGAGTGCAGAGATTAAAGGTGCCCCACCCCACACTGTTCAGTTTTTGTCAGAGTCCTTCCATCGTCACTCAGACACCTCTTATTGTGTGGTCGCTTTAAATTGAACTCTGAGGGTTAGAATCATTACTATTGTGTCCCATGTGGAAGTGTGTCTTTGTTGTTGTTGGTAGGTAGTTTTGTTTTTTGTTTGTTTGTTTGTTTGTTTTGTTTTGTTTTGTTTTTGGTAAATGAGATAGTTTGACAGTTGTGGGGATTTCATGGTCTTCACTTCCTGCTACACTCTTCCTTTACCCAGTAGAGATGAAGTCTGATTTGAACATTTTTGTTCAGTAGTTGCAGGTTTGGGAACATCATGTATGGATTCTGTCTTCTTGTGAGTATGGGAGCAGCTGCAATAGATGTTGTGTGCTATGTCCCAGCACACACAGAACTTACAGGACTGCTCTCAGAGTTCCTGAGCGGTGCTCTGAGAGCCCCCCATGTTTGTTCACTTCCCCCAGGGCCTCTGCTTCAGCTTTTACTCACAAAGATGAAATTTCAGAGCATTCGTTTCTGTTTGCTGTTTGATGAATGGACCTGGAAATTTCATGTCGTGTGCTGTGTGTGTGCTGTTGCTCTTCCAGTTGATTATCCTTTTGAGAAACATCACACTCTGTCCCCTCTTCTCTGAGCCCTGGAGGGGAACCTG
The DNA here is from genome assembly GCA_019843815.1 of Montemys delectorum. Lineage (NCBI taxonomy): Eukaryota > Metazoa > Chordata > Mammalia > Rodentia > Muridae > Montemys > Montemys delectorum. Next base: position 23,321 of record JADRCD010232962.1, read on the forward strand.
GTGTCATGCTCCCCGCACAACTTCAGTAAGCATTCTTACAGGGACAAGATGACTGACTGCATCAGCTCTTAATTCAAGCTTTGCCCAATAGGAGGATAGGACTTGGGTTTACCAACTGTGTCACCAGCCTTGTCAACAATGTTCTCAGAGTAACTAACTGTACTATAGACAGTGAGGGGAAAACAACACACATCTACACATACATCACCACCTCTAGATCTACACAACACACACTTACATAACACACTCATAGGCGTACATAGAAAGACACAAATATACACAAATATATATACATAGATGCATACACACTCACAGAACACATACAGACACACAGAGATACACACATACACATGTATACAAAGAGACATACACACATATACAGAGAGAAACATATGCACACACTCATAGACACATACACAGACATACACACATATATACAAAGAGACATACACATAGATACAGAGGCAGATATATACGATCAGACACACACACACTCACACACTGGACAAACACATCTATGATCTTTCACACATACACACACACACACACACACACACACACACACACACACCTCTACTCAATGCTGGCAGAATAAGATGCACATAGCAGGATAGCAGGTAAATGTCCTGTTAGTTTTTGATTGTTTCAAGATGGCTTTTATTTTAAACACGGCTATAAACTGCTGTTTATTTAACTAAATGTTCAAGCTATAATAATCCTAAACTCGGTCATCCTAAAAAATCTGCTTGCCATCAACATGAGTGATTATTACAGATGATTGTGAAATTTTGGGTAAATAATCTTGAGGCTAAGCAGTACGCAGACGACAGGGAAGTATTGCTGTCTTCCGAGGAGAGCACTGTCTCATGTCATGGCTTGGAAAACGTGACTAGGAGAGAACCTTTGGCTTCCCTTCCCTTGGGAGGCTGTCTGTTGTGAAGATACAGGGTGAGCTCTTCCTTGCTAAGTACACTCAACTCATTTACACAGAATAAATAACAGGTTTAGAATTGTGCATCTTTCCATCCCCGGAGAAGTAACAGATTCGACAAGGATGCTGTCCTGGTTGTTTTTTGGCCAACTTGACACAAGCTAGAGATACCTGGGAAGAGGAGACCCAGTTAAGGGAGTTCCTCCATCAGATAGGCCTACAAAGAAAACAGTGAGGCGTTTGCTTTCTTCACTAAGATTGATGTGGGAGGACCCAGATCACCATGGGTGTTACTGCTGGCGGGTAGTCTTGGGTGGTGTAAGAGAGCAAGCTGTGAGGATCAAGCCAGTAAGCAGGGTCTTTGTGAGGGTTACTATTGCTGTGATGAGAAACCATGACCAAAAGGCAAGTTGGAGAGGAAAGGGTCTCTTCAGCTTGCACCTCCACATTGCTGTTCATCACTGAAGGAAACCAGGACAGGAACTCAAACAGGGCAGGAGCCTGGAGGCAGGGGCTGGTACAGAGGCCATGGAGGGACGTGGTTACTGACTTGCTTAGAATGGCTTGCTCAGTCTGCCCCTGTATAGAATACAGGACCACCATCCCAGGGGTGATCCTATCCACAATGGACTGGGCCCTCCCCAGCCAATCACTAATCAAGAAAATGCCCTACAGGATTGTCCATATCCTGATCTTCTGGAGACATTTTCTCAGGTGAGATTCCCTCCTCTCAGTTAACTCCAACTTGTGTCAAGTTGACCTAAAACTAGCCAGCACAAGCAGTGGCCCTCCATGAGCTTCAGCCTCTGACTCTAGGTTCCTGCCCTGACTTTCCTCAGTGATAGATTACTGTATGAGCTGGATATATGAGCTGAAGTAAACCCTTTCCTTCCCAAGTTACTTTTGGTCATGACGTTTGTCACAGAAATGGAAACTTAACCAAGGCAGATGCTTAGCATGTTCTAAGGTGCCTCCCACAATACCACTATCCAGAGGACCAGTTGACTTTGATAAACCACACTGAATAAAGAGACAAGGTGTTACTGTGAGCCCAGGACTCAAATAGTACCAGGATAGCTTCCCTAACAGGTTCTGGAGACCAGTGAGGTAGTCATTTCTACACAGTTCACTGAAAACTAAGTGAGCTTCCAGACAAAAGATTCCCATTTATTAGAGTAGCTTTTTCTCAGGCCTGTTATTTGAATGTGACCATTAGAAGTGCTTTTATCTATCTATCTATCTATCTATCTATCTATCTATCTATCTATCTAT
>JADRCD010232965.1:6367-18616 GCA_019843815.1 Montemys delectorum
AAAAAAAAAACAAAAAAAAAACCAAACTAAGACAATGTGATATTGATATTCCAATTAAATACAAACAATCCACAGTATCTTATATCCTGCCTTTTGAGTAACTGTGTATTTCTGTGCTAATTGCCATCTGTTGAAAAATGAAGTTTCTCTGATGAAGATTGAGAAATGTAGTAATCTCTGGATATAAAGATAGTAACTTAGAGGGTTATTCATTAATATGTCATTTAGAAGAGTAACAGTCTTAGATTCTACCCTAAGACTTAGAGCTTAGACAGCCACAGGTTTTGGGGTCCAGTTAATGGTACCCAGCATGAGTTCTATTTTGTGAAACAAGCATTAAATCCAACCAGAAAGTTGTTGGTTACTTCCATATATTTTTTTTTTCCTTCACGCAGCAGCTCATCTGGGTTCAAGAGAGAAAGGTGTGGTGGCAAAGCGTGGGTTTGCCTGAGGTGCACCAAAAAGGTCATGGGGGATTTGAAGCATGGGACTGGCGTGGTAGTGACCCACTTGTGGGAATCTAGTGAGCTGGGTGGAGAGATTTTGGAGCAGTAAGTAGGAGTCTCCACAAGATAAAAACAGGTCAACCATTGCCCGAATGTGCATGGTCGGCTGGTTAGGCTGCCAGGCAGAGAGTAGCTGGCATTAGCACGGGACCTTTTCCTTTTTAATATTTCCCACAACATATATATTTTTTTCCAGAAGGATCTACAATAGTAGGTTTCCATATAGCTTTTTCAAATGTCTTCAGTGTTACTTATCCCTTTCCATACAACCTCCTGTACATAGTCCTCTCAAATCCTCACCCTGTTTAACCCTTCCTGTTCCATTATCCCTTTCCCCTTCTGATCACCTGAGTTCCAATGCTTCTCTTTTTAAAATCTCCTCCACAGTCCTTAGTAATTTCATGACCCCTATGGGTACTCTGCTTTACATGTGCATTTCTAAAGATCCAAAGCTAGCTAGCACCCACATCTGAAAGAATGTGCACTATTTGTCTTTCTGGGTCTGGGTTACTTCATTCAGCATGTATATTTCCAGCTCAATCCATTTAATTGTGTGTAGTAGCCAATTTAGCTACCACTTAGGCTTCCCATACCTGCCCAGGAGAAATCTAGATTCTCAAATGAAAGACACACACACACACACACACACACACACACACACACACGTCAGTTAATTTTTGACATGCCGTGACTAGCTACACCTGTGGATTTCATAACTCAGTTTCCCCTAACAGCTGAATAACATGCCATTGTGTATGACAGCACATTTTCATCAACCTTTCATCAGTTGATGGACATCTAGACTGTTTCCATTGCTTGGCTATTGTGAATAGACAGCAGGGAACATGATAAGCAAATATCCCTGTAGAAGGATATAGAGGTTTCTGGAAATAGGCTCAGGTATACAGCAAAGTCAGAGAATATTAAATTAACACATAAAAATCAGAAGCCTTGTTGTATACTAAAACACTGAGAAGAAATCAGGGAAACAATATTCTTTATAATAGCTTAAAAATAATACAATGTTTTAGAATAAATCTAACAAAGGAGGACTAGTCTAGCAAGAGACCTATGCTAGAGACCAATAACAGTAAAGAAGATATCCAAAGGTAGAATGATCCTTATGTGGATGGATTTGTAAGATTAATATTGTGAAAAAGACCACCCTACCAAACACAAAGTACAAATTCAATAAATCAGAATCTCAATGAAATTCTTCACAGAAATTAAAAACTGATTTGAAAGGTCTTATCAAAACACTATAAATCCAGGATAGCCAAAACAGCCTTGAATAATAAAACTGCTGGAGACACTACCATCCTTGATTTCAAACTGTGCGTCACTGCATTGACATAAAAGCAGACACATATATCAATGGAATAGAATTGTGGATCTATAGATAAGCCCAAATGTCTACTAAAGAGTAGGGTTAAAAAGGAATTCACAGGGAGTTTATTGTCATTAAGCTCATGATATCATACGCTAGCATAAATCTTTCTCTCTCTCTCTCTCTCACACACACACACACACAACAAACACACACACACATACACACACACACAGAGAGAGAGAGAGAGAGAGAGAGAGAGAGAGAGAGAGAGAGAGAGAGAGAGAGAGGGAGAGAGGGAGAGAGGAAGAGAGAGAGAGTGAAGGTCCTTTTGAAGACAGAGAGCAAGCAGAATGGAACATTCCCTTCAATAGCAGAAAATGTCTGTGTTATTAAATAAATCCATGTAGGTACAATAGTAATTATTTTAAAAATGAATATATTATACATTCTGTTAGCAATCCCAGTGAATTGAATTTGGCAGTATAAAAGCAACTCAGTAAGTTGGGAGTTAAAATTGTCCCAAGGTCATGGAACCATAACCTGTAGATGCTGAGACCGCCTCAGAAACTATTCTAGGCCTAGTTAACTTCAGAACATTAGCCCCTCATGTGTATTCACTCTAAATGCATATGAAAAATTGCTTTATAATTGTGGTTGACTTTTATTTCTTGACTATAGTCTCCACTTGTCCTACTTAATAACACAAAATACCCAAAGACAAATACATCTCAGGCTCCAGCGCTCACTTTTCTTGACCTGTGACCACTAGGACAGCCCAAGTATCCACTATGACACTGACTCCTCATTTCCTTTCTCTTCTCTGATTAATCTCATCTTCATTCAGACCTTGCTATCACCACCGTAATTAGTGACGGTGGCCGATGCTCTTCCGGTCCTACAGAAAGGGTGGGCTATTTAAATTAGTGTCTTCCAAGACTTTGGGTTAATGGCAAAAATGTTTTACCATCTTTCCCACACGTGCTTTTAACCTAGACGTAGCACATACATGCATCTCTTTGACAGCATGTGTTGATCTCAGAGATAATAATTGCTAAACATGGCTTCATCCCTGTGGAGAAGTAATTCCTGGGTTTCTCTGAGTTTTCAAATGGTATTTTCATGCTGGAGTATATGCTGTAGCCACAGAAACAAAGTGTATGTTCAGCTCTTCCCGTGTTCGGACTTCACTATCCAAGGCCTCCAGGCACAGGAGGCGTTTTCCCCTGACTGAGTTACATATTTCATGCTAGTTTCTTCCATAATTCATAGAGACCCACTTGAAATGCTGAATATTTTTTGTTCATAGTCATCTAAGAAGCTTCTCAAAGCCACCATCTCCCTCTCACACTGTTTCAGGGACATGGATTTTGTTTGTTCAAATACTCATTTATTTGGTTTTCTTTTCTAACTGCCTTCAATTTTCACTAACATAAGAACTGGAGATTTGCTTTTTCAAGCAGTTTATGCCAGTTCTTCTCTGCTTTGACATCCAACTGTCCCTTCAGCTACACTGCTGACCTATTGCTTCAGGCATCTTCCACTTATTATCATAGCTAAACAAATCAGTCTTTAGGGAATCATACTTTCCCCCCAAGAAAATTGCTGGATGACATAGCTGTCTCTAATCTGAGTGGCTCAATTCATATTCCACAACCTCTAGCACATGTGATTAGTGAGCATGTGAAACTACTAGAGCTATTGAGGAGCACCATCTAGTTATATTCAGTTTTAATTAATTATTTAGCACCATATTGTTAATAGCCAAAATATTGGAGAACAAAGCACTATACGACCTAGTCCAAAGTGCTTACATATTAAGTACTTGATAAACATTGACTGGTGGACTGAAGGATATATAAAGCATTGTTGGAGGGAGTACTTCCATTTTAAATTATGGCCATTGCTATGTGTAATTTCAACATTAAATTTTAGGCAAAACCTTTACTAAGAGAAGAAAGGAAAGGAGGGAGGGAGGGAAGGAGGGAGGACTTGAGAAAAGGAGTGAGGAAGAAAGAAGGGGAATGGCAAAGAAAGGAAAGAAGAGAGGGAGGGATTGGGAGAAGGTGAGATGAAAGGAAAATAAGGGAAGACAGAAGGAAATGAAGTGAGATACTTTTGAGGGAGAACTGAATCTGCGCCTTTAAAATTCACTTCACATTAATAATCATTCTACTTACATCTGGACATAGCTGTAGTATAATCATGTTCCTTAGCCAGCTCAAATTTGTAAGTTGGTCTCACACTGATTGTGGTAAAGCTATCCTTCATTCAAGAACAAATAATTTATTTCTAGATTGCCCAATCAAGAGTAATCAGCCAGTCCCTTAGTACATTCGTGAGACTCCTCTTTTTTTTTCTTTTTCTTTTTTCAGGACAGGGTTTCTCTGTGTAGCCCTGGCTGTCCTGGAACTCACTCTATAGACCAGGCTGGCCTCAAACTCAGAAATCTGCCTGCCTCTGCCTCTCAAGTGCTGGGATTAAAGGCGTGCGCCACCACTGCCCAGCTGTGAGACTCTTCTTATGTTCTGGAGATAGAGTTGCTCAGACAGAGGCAGCAATTATGTAGTATGTCCAAATTAGAATTAGGTTCTGGCTTCTAGTGAGGTTTGTTTTCCACAGAACTCTTCTACATGTGCAATTTTGATTAAAGAGTTTTCTCTGTGGTCCCCTCAGTCCTACCACTCCAGGAGGCTGAGGTCCACAGGGAGTTACACAGTGCCCCAGTGTCAGATAGTGTATTTCCTACTCTCTCAGGATGCCAGGCTCAGTTTATTGATTAGCATTAGTAGCTATTTGGAGATGAACAGAGAACTGTGATATAAGACAAGAATTATACTTGGTCCTGTAGGTCTCTATGCCCCAGATCTCACAGCCATCAATTAAAAACTGTAATTAGTTTGGCTAATCCTATGTAAAACAGTGTGATGTGTGGAACCTAGTTATATTTTTACAGGGGCATAGCTTATCCTTTAGTTTGATCTGTATGAAGAAGCTTCCTTGGACAGAGCTCCTGAGAGCTTAAAGGGAAGAGATTTTATCATAGACAAGTTCAGTTGCTATATGGAAGAACACGTTTTCTAGAACTCACTGCTTTGACTCATCTGATGGGTTCCACTTGCGCCAGAGTGTACAGACATGAAGAGCAACAGAGGAGCATGACCTCATCGTACCAGAAGATTGGGCCCTGTGGCCACACCAAATGTGGGGGGAAAGAGCACTCTGGAAAACATCCTTCTCTTTCAGGGATGTTGTGCTTCTTGGGTAGGCAAATGTTTTACCTCAACTCAACTCCTATTTTTTTCTTCTGGCTTATAGATTTCATATATTAAAATCCTAACCTCCTAAGAATGTTTTTTGTTTTTTCCCTTCCACCTAATTTTGCTGTACAATGCTGATTTCTGCAAAGGGATTCTATAATCCAGCTTTACAAAGCATCTCAGGACTGAGTAGTCATCTGCATCCAGAAAGGATGGCTCCATTTGGGTCAGATTTTTATCAGATCTGCACAGTCCAGAGGGTCAGGCTTAACTAAAAACAAGCCAAGTTAATGCCTAGTCCATCACTCTTCTCAGCATGAAGATAATGCATCAATTTTCTCTCCTAGAACCATAGTAGGTATACAGTAGGTACCAATGGAATGATGTTTGAGTTTATTGTTGACTTCCCCATTCTTCATGTTGGCTCACAGGCCAGCAATCATAACAGCTTATTATACATTTCTACATTTATTTCAAAAGTGACAGACCACATAATGATTCCAATTTGTATCCAAGCTAAGTCTAGACCCCACTATATTCTCAGAGGAACAGAGTCAGAGCCCTTACTTATTTAACTGGCTCCCTGATCGTATCATTTTAATTGCATCCCCTAGGAGCCCCACTTGACATCCAATTCGATTTGAAGGTAAAAGATTCCCCCAGGCAAATAACTTTAATGAATTTTACAGTCTTTTCTGGTCCAGCCAATATTTTTTTTTCCTTTTAACGAACTTCAAAAAAAAAAAAAATTCCAGAAAATGCCTTACACTCCTTGGTTTAAATTCCTTGGTTATTTCATTTATAAGGTATTGATTCTGAGTAGGATCTATTGGTTATTTTCTATAATGCTGTTTTTCTGAATATGTTTGCTTACATTCACTCTTGCCTTTCTTTTCAAGGTGACTGTGAATGGTAGTCATAAGCAAGGGAAGAGGCCGTTCAGTGAACCTCATAACCATCCCATGAACTTTGGTTCTGCCTTAAAGTCTACAGTCTTACCAAGCCCCAGGAACGAGTCACTTTGTATTTATGATAAAACAGGAAGTATAGAGTTTCTTCTTTAGCCAGTGGCTGTGCTACTTTGGAATAAAAGGTTGTTTCTAGTGAGTGCTGTTTGTCAGGGTCACAAAAGGAAAAAAATGAACATTCTTTTAGTTGATATAACTTATCATGTTTTAATATTGTCTGTCTACTGGTATTTAAAAACTCCCCAAATCATAAAGACTTGTCCATGGATTACAAAAAATAATAAACTTTAGGAGTAAACATTGTAAAAATGGTTTCAACCATCTTTATTTCCTTATGTAAAGCCAATTATGTGTCACACATGAATATAAACACATTACTTATATTGCAAATTATTTATCATTCTTTCTCTTAAGATCAATATAAAGATTCATTTTTTGTGACTTCAGATTGCAGAAATAATGAAAATCAATTCCAAAACAATATATTCTCAGACTTCTTCCTAGCAAATGGAGAAAAAAATATGTATTACTCATATTGAGTTATAAGAAAAAAATTGGTTTCTACTACTATCCAAGAATGGGATAGGAACAATGATTGTATTGACTATTTGGATCTCCCCTTCCTCAGAGGTTATTGGCTATTGGTCCACAAGCGTGAGGGGAGTAGAGATGGGGACAGGGTCCAGACAACCATGAGTACCAGTGCATTAACTTTCAGGATAAGCTTCAGTGAGACAGCTCAACTTTATTTGGGGTAAACAAGGGTTATCTAGATCTTGGGGAATGGGGAGGGATTTCCAGGGTGGGTGTACATTATTGGCTACACCTGGAGGGGGCTGGAAATGCTTCATTTACATGAAGAGGAATTCTAAGAACCCGCCTAGCAGATTTTTATGTGGCAGGAGATGTAATTTGGCCAAAGGTAGAGAAGGTAGAGATTGTGCACACAAACATTTATGCTAAAAGCAGAGAGAGAGTGGCCCTTACTCCTGCAGGTGTCGGGATGAAATTTTCAGAATTTAAGGCATGTTTTAGTCTCACTTTTGTTCCAGGTCAAATCACCTGACTGCATGTGCCCTCACATACAATGATGAAAACGTGTTACAGTCTCATGATGCCAGGCAGCAGTGGCACACGCCTTTAATCCCAGCACTTGGGAGGCCGAGGCAGAAGGAATTCTGAGTTCAAGGCAATCTGGTCTACAGAGTGAGTTTCTGGACACCCAGGGCAATACAGAGAAACCCTGTCTTCGAAAAAAACAAAACAAACAAAACAATGTCTCATGACTTGGTTTCTTTAAAACATTACCATTTCCTCATCCATCAAAGTAGGTTGTAGAATCTGTACATATGACAGGGTTCCCCAAGTCTAAGAACATTACTTTAAGTAGAGTTTATGTAAGTAGAAGCCCTGTGAGTTGTGCTCTACCCAACCGGCACACCTTTACTGGCTTGTGCATACAGCCTTATTGGTGTACTGGTTCCCTTTGTTCTCTTTCGGATCTCATCCAAAGGTAGAAGGAGAAATGCATATAAACTGGTCATGCAATTTTTTACCTTCCCTAAAGAGGTTGAAATGTGAGGAAAATATTGTTCCTCAATGAGCTCAATTAAAATAGTGGTACCCCGCAGCCCATCTTTAATACGGAGCTTGTTTCTTTTTCTTCGTCACTTGAAGAATCTTTCTATTTCAGTTCTTTATTGTTATTTAATAGAGTGATTAACACAATTCTATTGAGTACTATCTACCTATATCCATTGGGTTTTCTTATGTCATGAGTTGACAAGTAAATCACACAGATGTGAATTTTTTTTTCAGACCATGATGCTGTTTCTGATTAAAATCTTTTACTAGACTAAGTAGCAGAGGGTTTTGCTCCATTCTGTGGTCTCTTACTGGAGAGTGGTTATGGAATTAGGGATGAGATGATCTTTACAGCACAAGAATTTTTCATGTACATAAACAAGGTTCTTCTTGGCCTTTGGACCTAAGATCAGGCTACAAACCTTGGTAACTCTGGGAATGAGCCTGGTCCCAACTATCCTTCCATAATTCTAGAAGGTAGAGGAATATTATTACATATCACTATAAGTACTCATAAACCAACTTGTTAAAATTTCTGTCTGGAAACCCATCCATGGTCAGAAGTAACTTAATTCTAGAATGTACAGTAAAAGGAAGATTTATTGGTTCCCTTGTGTATTATGAAGGAACTCAGAGTCCTCAGGTGGTGCTTTATTTGTGCATGATGTGATGGGACTCTGGGTCCTCAAGACGTAGTTTATTTGCTTCTTTCTCTAAACAAAAATACTTTTCACCATGTTAACCTCTGTAGCTTAGGCCATGCTAAGACATTTTGTCCTCATTAAACTTAATGTTAAATGTAATATGTCAGGAAATATAAAAGATGATGTTTGACTAATCATCATTTAATTAAACTCACTAACTAATTTCCCTAAGTAAAAGCTTCTGACTTTTTAAACTTTATTATTAAAAGACTGTATACCAGAGTTCATTACTTCTTTGTTTTTTATTGTCCATTCACATAACTTTTCCTTCATTATCTTTTCTTGTTTTTTGCTTCTTTATTCTAATATTTGTTATTTATTTCCTTTCTTTCTTATTTTTCCTTCACTAAAAAGCACATGTACCAAATGTGGATATAAAATTGAACAAAAAGGTGTGAGCAATGTGAAATATTGACTACTTGGGTCAGATTTTACTTATTTAGAATGTCAAGTTGTAACCTTGAGGTAAGACATCTGTACTGGCTAGTTTTGTGTGTCAACTTGACACAGGCTGCAGTTATCACAAAAAAGGGAGTTTCAATTGGGGAAGTGCCTCCATGAGATCCAGCTGTGGTGTATTTTCTCAAGTAGTGACCAAGGGGGTAGGGCCCCTTGTGGGTGGTGCCACCTCTGGGCTGGAAGTCTTGAGTTCTATAAGAGCAGGCTGAGCAAGCCAGGAGAAGCAAGCCAGTAAGGAACATCCCTCCATGGCCTCTGCATCAGCTCCTGCTTCCTGACCTGCTCGAGTTCCAGTCCTGACTTCCTTGTAATAAATATCAATGTAGAAATAAGCCAAATAAACCCTTTCCTCCCCAACTTGCTTCTTGGTCATGATGTTTGTGCAGAAATAAAAACCCTGACTAAGACAACATTTAATCTTAATCTTCCATTAATAAGCCATCAATCTTATTTTATATTTGCCAAGTGAATAATATTGCCTGTGCTAAAGTTTGTTTATAGAAATAGGGGTTTAACTCTAGCATTGTGCTTTTCCCATCCAATAGGGAAATTCTTAGTTCACTAAGCTTACTTTAATGAAAGTGATCCAGACAGATTTACACTTAGCTTCTCATCATAGACTGTGTTTAAATCTGATGCATGATGTTATGTCAGCCACAACTTACCATGTTCATTAAGTTGAGGAGAAACAAATATACTCTGATCTTGCTTTGTTGGCACTGTAATTACTTGGCTATTGCCACTGGAATAAATGCTTCAAGAATATTCATTAATTTTCTTCTACTATCACTTTATAATATTTTTCAGAAAGGCTTCTAATTTACTAGCCTAAATGTTTCAAGAATTAGAGCCTATAGCTAAAATTGGATGATAAAATGGCTGCCATAATTATTCTCACAACTAGTGATCATTAACATTCACTAACGTCCATCACAAGCAATTTGGTTCTAACAGCTAACTAATGTCACTGACCAAAAACTAAAGTTAGCTGAGTCCCTTTAATTCTTTGTGTTCATTTCCCAGCAGGCTAAGGAAACAACTCAGAGCTTTAATTTTATCTTACATTGGTTTTAAGAGCTACATTAACTTTAGAGCTAACTGCACATATATTTTTAAATAACGTGTATCAGCCCTTCACAGTATCGTCAGCATATAGGCTATCACTCCTCACAGTATTACTTAATTTGTTATTTCTTTCCTTTCCAGCTTGAGATGAGCTGTAGAATTTTGCAAAAATGCCTTGTTCTTCCATGAATGCTGTAGTTATATAAGCCTATGTCCAATTTCCTTCCATTCATACAAACTTGATTCTTGAATTTCTTTGTGTTCCTATGGAATTTGCTTTGTGGCTGGGTTTGAGAAGTGTGTGTTAAACAAAACATTTTTTTTTGTTAATTTTTAGACTCCAGACAAATTATAAAGAAATCAAAAGCCTAGAAAAGTACAAATGATGTTTTTTCCCTCAACATCTACATGATAACCTCTTAGAATGGATATTATGTGTTGTGTTTTATGAAGCCCATTATGATGTGGTGAGAGAGGGTGCCTTAGTAGACACTCCCAAGGTTTCCCTCCCAACAATTAAGCCATCGGACAGACCTAGTATGAAGGAAGTTTACTAGAAGGAAGGGAAAGGGACTTGGAGAAGGGGATAAAGGCAGAGAAAGGGGACAGAGAAGGACAGAAAGAGAAGAGATGGAGAGGGAAGAGGCAGGCAGGGGACATGTGGGAAGAGAAAGAGATAGGGAAAGAATAAATGGGGAGAGAGGGAGAAAGGGGGAGAGGGAGAGGGAGATGGGGAGGAACAGTCCTTCTTATATGTGACTTGTACCTGGCTGTTGCTAGGTAACTGTTGGGCCACGCCTAGAGGAAATGTGAACACCATGGAGGGAAAAAAGTAGAATTCCCATGAAGTATTTTTAATCACACTGGTGGGCATGTTTCTATTCTCTTGAATCTATTTGGTGCTTTATTAAACATTTGGGAAAGGAAAACATGGATTTATCACTTTCTACAACTTACTGGCAGAGGAATATGCAAGTATTGAATTAATATTGGTAAACTGGTTTCTTTTTCTTTGTATGTATTATTCATAGGCTCTGTGTCCTCAACTTACATAGTTATTGAAAAATTAAAGGTGGTAATGCTCAGTGACCTCCAGACATAGCCTATATCACACCTTAGTCCTCAGAAATGGAGGAAAAGACAGGCTGTGGTTACAGTTCCACAGTAGAGGGTTTTCACAGCACCAGGCCAGCTTTAACCTTCATTCTTTAGCACAAAAAGAATAAGAAGAGCAAAGAGACAGTAGCAGTCATACATCCATCATGCATTACTTGAAGGGTAAGTTGCAGAATAGAGGCAGAGGCTCTGATGTTATTAGACTCAGTCATAGGTGCCTTCAGCTTCAGTGTGAGCCTCTTTATCCTGAATGTGATGATTTTACAGCAATCTTATACATCTTACTTGGGTCAGTTATCTACCCAGAAGCAATCACTTATGACCAAAAAGAGTCATACAGTACTATTATCACTAGGATAACCCTTTGCTCCTTTGTTTCAGGGCTATTAGCATAACAAGAATTGTAGCTTCTCTAAGCATTTGATAGTTCTCAGGATACAGGGTTGATTTTAGAGCATTATTTCATTTCATATTTGATTTAGATTCATTTCTATTAAATTTTAGAATCTTTATTAATAATTTGAAAGAAGTTATATAATGAATATTTACAGTTGGCACCAAATTGTGAGTTGTTATAAGAGAGGGTTACAAAGTAATATAACAGGAATTATGGGTAAGAAATTAAGGCAAATAAGCCAGTGACAAAACACTAAGGGTAGTGATATTATCACAAGGGAAAAACAGTAAGTTAGTTAGGTTATCTTATAAAACGGGGACAAAAGAGTTTTATTTCCTATAGTTTTATGTATTTTTACAGTGATGATAAATATGGTTACTTATGGTGTTGTAGGAAATTCAATAAAGCAATGAAATTGAATTGTGAAAACAAATGACCACAGCAATAAGTGAAATCGAACAAAAATTCCTAAACAAAAATTCCTAAGAGCTGGGAAGTGGCCCAGGACTCTATTCCATCTCTCTGCTAATATTCAAATGAAGAACAGCTGTAGAATTGTAGGTACTGGCTTTCAAACATCTCATTGATCCAGACACAGTGATACATTTTTCTTGTGAAAATGTTCTTGCCAAGAACATAAACTGTTACAATATGAACCCCAAACTGTGAATTCATTCCATCAATATTGGTGACATAATGACATAAAAATGTCATCAATGACATACAAGCTTCAATTCTGACATAAAATTTGTTTTATGTGAATAAATCAGTTTTTGAAACTAGTTTCAATTTTGATATACATTATGATTATGCTTACAACACTCAATTTGAGTTGAAGTTATTTGACCAAAACAGTGTAGGAC
>JADRCD010232966.1:9747-19932 GCA_019843815.1 Montemys delectorum
TGCACATACATTCATGTGCCCACACACCTGCACATACATTCATGTGCCCACACACCTGTATATTCATTCATGTGTTCACACACATATGCACATACATTCATGTACACACATACATTCATATACACACACATGCACATACATGCATGTACACACACACACACATACACACACACACCCCTACACATACATTCATATATACTCACACACATATTCACACACCCACACACAGAGCAAAAAGAACAATTTTAAAAATTAAGGATAAATTTATTACAAATCTCCTTGAATGTTTGAGATACCTAGTAAATAAACAAAAATACACATTTATCAAGAGCCTTGTTGTAGGTCCAATCACTGGACAAGAGAAGATATTAGAGTTAACATCCCATACCAATAGCATATTGTATCCTTGACATGCACACTATACACACTTAAATGTGCTTTTTAGTTTCTTTTTTAGTTCTCAAATTTGTAGAATGATGAATTCCTTATAGATAATATTAAATGGATGAAAAAAAGATGTCTGGAGCTGGTGACATGGTACAATATGGAAAGGAACTTAATTGTCAACCCTGAGAGTCTGAGTTTGATTCCCAGGACCCACAAAGTGTGGGTCAGTGTCAGCTATCAAGGGTGTCTCTGATCTTCGTATGCATGCTGTCACAAGCATATGTTTCTACTCACACAAACTCAAATAAAAGAAATATATGTATAAAATAATAAAACTAACAAAATAAAATATATATGTGGTAAAACTAAGTAATTTTGAAAGCAAATTAATTAATCCATCTTTCTGCATTATGAAAAATAAATCTTAACTAGGTGCCAACTCATTATTATTCATCTTCAAGCAATTATTAATCCAGCAACAATTTAAAAATATACTTTCTACAATTCTTAGGTACAAGACTAACAATTGTAAATGTATAAATCTCATTATGCCAGCTTTGTATATGACCAAGCATTGAAGAAAGGAAGAATGGAATGAGAATATTCCATTATCCAAATTGGTTTGTGTTGCAATTTTCAGGAAAAGAAAACAAAGCAGGAAACTAAACAATTTGAAGAGCAGGTTGAATCATGTCAGTGTCGGATGACTTTGTTTAACCATGCACTAAACTCGCTACAGGACAGGGATGGCTTTGTTTAACCATGCACTAAACTCGCTACAGGGCAGGGAATGGCTTTAAATAGGAGGAGGATAAATGTGGCACCCTTGATAATACATCAAAGCAATTCTGACAGGATTTTCAAATAGTAAAGAAATGTAACAACTTATATTATTATTTGAAAAATGATCAAAGAAATTATGACAAGAGATTATTTAAAGTAATAAGCTATTTGATGGATGGATTCCACATTAACTCAAAATACTTAAGTATTAAAGTATCTGAAATATGAATATCTGAGTATTTGACCTGTTTCATCATTTCTATGTATAAAATAAAAATTGCAGTGTCTTATGTTCTTTAAGAGAAATGAGAAATATCTTATTTCTAAAGGTTATCAGATATCCATATATCCTTCCTTCATGTCTCCTCTTGTGCTGTGATTAAATATGTATAGAATCATTCTAATTATTCTTTTAGATATAGCTTTAAGTAACTATAAACAACTCGTGGTCATAGAGGAAGGCAAAAATATCAAAATTTGCAGAACAACAAAAAAGAATTAATTTGAATAAACTAACATATTTTAAAATACCGAGAGGCTCTTGGATCCATAGTGTAAGGAGTCCAAGGGCAGATTCTCTCCCCACAGAGACATCTGAGTCCCATAATGCAGCAGAATATTTAATTGCATCTTTCTTGTGAGAAATTATACAGAAGAGTGAGGATTGAAAGTATTTTCATTATGAACATTATTGTATCACATTGTATATAGAATTCAGAACCCATGAGTCATTGTTGCATTCGTGTTTAAAAATATTAAATTTTATTCATTTAGTGTGTGTATATGTATTCTCTCTCTCTCTCTCTCTCTCTCTCTCTCTCTCTCTCTGTGTGTGTGTGTGTGTGTGTGTATGTGTGTGCATGTGTGTGTGTGTGTGTGTGTGTGTGTGTGTGTTGTGTGTGTGTGTGTGTATATACATGCATACATATGCCATGGCACAGATGTGAAGGTCAGGAAAATTTGAATGAACTTATTTTCTACTTCCTCCATGTGACTCCTTGGACTCAAACTCAGTTCACAAGGCCTGCTGGCCATCTCTGCTCACATTCAATTGTGCATGTTGTTATTTCTCTAGAGAAAGAGTCTGGAAGCACAGAGTGCATCCACTTCTCTGAAGAGACAAATCAAATGTGAACTCAAGCATCCATCCAAGTCCTCAAAATGTGCTTTGTGTAGTAATGAGGACTGGTTCAAAGTAGGGCAATAATTACTGAAACGACAGGCTACTCTTCACAAGAAGTTCATCTGCCACTCTACTTCTGAAACTTTGATGTTATTCTAATTATAGTTGAATTTTATGCAGTAAATGCAAACGAGAACAATTAGTATTTAATCATATCATCAGAAAAGCTAAATTATTATTTAAAATAAACTAAAGTTTTTATTTTTGTGTCTATATGTGTATATACCTGTGTGTATTTGTATATATTTGGAGATATGTTTGCCTATGTGTAAGAGTGTACACATGCATAATCATATAGTGGTGCATATGCACATTGTGCTCATAAATATGATGATCAGAGGCTGACACTGGGTGTCTTCTTTGATTACATTGAGACAGGGTCTTTTGCTTAAATCCAGAAGTGACTTGTCTAGAATCCATTGGCTTGCCATCATGCTCTGGGTATTCCTGTCTTCACTTATGAAGCATCAAGTTAAATGATAGGTCATTTTTCCTGCCCAGCATGCCACTTATGTATATTCTGGGGATCTGAGATCTGCTTTGTATGCATACATGGCAAACCCTTTAGCCACTGAACTCTTGCTCAGCTCCTGAATTTTATATTAAGGAACACAATAGTTTAAGTCTATTATTCTGTCCCTGACTTTGGTTGCCACTACAGTCAAAGTTGGGTAGTACTTTATCATTTTCACCTTGGGATTGCATACTTCTTTCAGTGTTTTGCAGACTGAACTAAATCACTGCATTTTGTTTGCCATGTGTTCCATTAATTTTAAGAAATTCAAAGTTTTATTAAAATATGTAAAATTACCATGACATCAGACCCCCCCAAAACTCACTTTAGAAAACAAATGAATTATAAAACTCAGAAGTACTTTTCTGAAGAGCTCAATACAATCATCCGCTTCCAGGAATTCTCATGCTTGTTGAAGTGCATTTGGAAGAAGCTGTGCAAATAGGAAAAGAAAGAAGTTAAAAATATCAAATGAAGCTGATAGAAATTTCCCACCTTATGACTTGTCTCTTATTTGCAGCGTTGTTGAAGACAGACCTATAGTGAAGTGAACTGATTGTATTATAAATGCACATCAATGTACCAGTGTTTTAGCCTTATTTATTCTTGCCATATACCTTGGAGAATAGACTGATTAAATTTCCTCATTGTTGCTAACCACTTACTATCTGAGTGTCTCTTATATGCTGAGCGTTATTGATTTCAAAACTGCCTAGTGATACAGCTTCCATTTGCTGTGTCTGCACATCAGTTTCACAAATACGGCTCCATGTCAACCATATAACCTTAAATAACCCACTATTCCAATATCCTATTCTGAGGTACATAAGCTCCCTCTTAGCTATGAATCATACTTTTCAAGACTCTGTCTATATACCTGAAAAATACTGATTCAAAACTATTTTCCACATATACCCATGATGATACTTCATTTATAAAAAGTATAAGACACTGACAAAAATTTACAATGTTTATTGCCACATTAAGCTCAATGTGTGACATATTTCCTTATTAATCATTACTTTAGGTATATTAGGTCCTCTCTGGTATATTTAAATTTCTTGCTAGCATTACTAATATTGCAACATTAATTAATGATTTTCAGAATACACCAATGGTAGCACATGACAATTGATCTTGTAACTCAAGGTGGCTACCAACTAATGAACCAACAGATAAGGTACAGTGCCATCAAATGGGATTCTTCTTGGCCCAGGAAGAATTGAAAAGATTGTCACAAGATTTCATGGTACTACCATGAAATGTAAAAAAAAATCAGTATTTCACCTCTGGAAACTTATTTAATATTTTGAGTTACTGATGGCCATGAATAATTAAATCTGCAGAAGGACAGTTGAAAAATATTAAAAATGTCAAGTTTTATTAGAAGAAAAGTTCTCTTTGAATCTTTGGGCTAATAACTTTAGAGTGATTTGAAAGATTTTTTATTTTCATTTCTACATTGGTTTATGTAGGTTCATCATTCTATAAAGTGCACTGCTAATAAGGGAGCCAACTCTTTCTTAAAATTGTATTTGGTATAAATGAGTAGAAAAAGTAGATCATTTTAAAACCCATAATCACCTATCTAGACTTTCTTCTGTGAACTCAGTCATCATGTTAGGAAAAGACATTTTATTTCCATTAATGATGCAATTTTTCAAATAAAATATTTCATTATAAATTAACTTCTAAAGCCTGTTTTATTCCAACTACTGTTTTTCATTTTTCTCAATAATCTTGAGTTTCAGTAAAATATGTTCAAGAGTTTCATTTATGTAAATTTTGTCTATTTCTGACACAATTAACACATAGTTTAACTTATAAGTAAGACTAGAAATCCAATGGTTCCTGGTAAATTTTCTAACATGGCATCAGTAATGGCATCGAAGAAAATTCAAAGACAAAGCATGTCTACAGGGTCTTGATGATGTCAGACATTTGTTGATAGTGAACAAAAATGTCAGAGAGAAGTATCTAGTTGAGGTTCGTGACATAGAAGTGATTGGAGTCTTCCTATTCCAGGAAGGCAAAAGATGCTTCCTGAAGCAAAAATAAAATCTGAACACAGCTCAGCATTAGAGATATTTCTGAAGTGTTAATGGAACAAAAAAGAGGTATGTAAAGATGGATAATTCTTCTGCCTTACTTTGTTGTAATTATCCCAATCTGTATGGTTGAAGAAGGTAGGAGGTAGAGAGAAACATAAATTACTGATATCAGAAATAAACAATGTTGTATCAGTTTTATGTATATAAACATATAACAGTTTTAATGTCATGCTACAATAGAACTTATTATCAGCAAATTTGTGCCAAAAAAATGACAACATAAAGCTTCTAAGAGGAGCACTATCCCAATGCTCCTTCTAAAGGTTATAATTTACCAAACAAAAAATTCAGAGGTGGATATATGATACTATTTTTTGGGGTCATTGATCAGGAAATTTCAGATTTCTTTCGAGACTTATTTGTGTCATGTGATGTTTTCCTGGAAACATTCTTATGAGAGGATGCTTTAGCTGAAGCCATCACGTAAGAAGGTGATTTACCGAGAACAGACATGTGCTGAGTGTAGTTCTGGGAGCAGCCTACAAAAAAGGGCATGTGATGTTTTGCTAAAACTAATGCTTGAGAGAACATGTGATGTTCTGAAATGGTACCAAGATAACTCAATAGACAGTGGACAATGCTGTAGGGTATTGATATGCCTTAGCATCCTTTACTACTTATCGTTTGTCATGACTTCACAGAGAGTATCACCACCAAAGAAGTTCTGGTGGTGGTGGTGCAATGGCTTCTTCTCACTTTCTCAGACTCTAGCTGATTAGCAGAGGTTTGAGGTTTCTTTTGGATCGACCCACCATTACTGCTTCCTGAATGGTATTCGTGAGTGGATCGAGCTACTCCTGCTGATTCATGTGAACTGAATTGTAGATATTCTGGCAAAGCACATGGGATTTGCTTCAAATAGCTATTTCTAAAGAGGTCCACATCCTCCTTTGCTCTATTAACCTTTTCTTCCCACTACCTCTGGTGGGGGTGGTCTAGAAGGGAGTTTATAGCATTTAAGAACCCTAATTAAAAGTAAGTTTTGAAAAATCTAAGCTTGCACAGGAGTGTCAAAGATACACTGACAGTACACTCTATTGTCATTGCTCTTGTTTACACACTGAAACGTGAAGATAAGACTGTCTTGTTGAGAACACATACAGTTTGGTGGCAGAAAATGGAGAAGGTATGCTGGTGCTAACTTAGAAACATCATCTTTGCTGACAAGATTGCATAGTGACAGAAGGTGCTAAGCAAGATTCAGGGAGAGAAGATTTATCTGCAGTGTTAACTATGTGTAAGCACTGAGGAATACAGTAATGATCTGCCTGTGAAAGCATCCTTGCTAGTGCATTAGTGGCACTAGTGAAATGGATGTTATGGGATATCTAACAGCTTTCTGCTGGGACGTAAGCCATGTACCACAAGAGATTATTGCAATGCTGGATATTGAACATTCTGCTCAAGAATCCATGGAGATCATAGATCCTACTAATATTACTCTGCTAAAGGGACACAGGATCAAACTACATTTAAAATACACATCTTTGTATTTGTGCAAAAAACAACAGTTACTGAAAAAGGAAACTATGAATTTGATAGAAAAGAGGAATTTATTGGAGGACATGGAGAAAGCAAAAGGAAGAGGAGAATAAAGTAATTATGTTAAAAGCTTCAAATTATAGAGATATAAGTTAATTTTTGTTCCTTTTTTCTTTCTCTTACATGGCTTATATGTACATGTGTAAAAGTGCATATATTTATGCATTTATAATAGGAGTCAGAGGCCCACCCACTCTCACTGTTAGGAGTCCAGCACCAGGTTAACAGATACAATGTATATGCAGAGGGCCCAGTGCAGAGCTCCTGAAGCTTGCTGCTTCAGTCTCTTTGAGCTTATATGTACCCTGCTAATTGATTCAGTGGGCCATGATATTTTTGTTTATTTGTTTTGGTGTCTTCTATCTCTTCTGACTCTGACTATCTTTTCTCTTCCTTGTCTGTGAGTTTTCCCAATCTCATAGGGGTGAGACCTGGTGGAGACTTTCAATTTAGACTCTCCACACAATGACTATGGGTATCAGCACCCACACTCATCTGCTGCCAGAGGAAGGTTCTCTGAAGATGACTGGAAAAGGTACTGATATTGAGTATAGCAGAATATCATTATGAATCATTTTTTTGCACTGCCAGTCATGGTAGGTTCTAGCATAGGTCTCTGCACTAGCCAGTCTCTGGTTCCTGCCCCCCACACCTCCAGGCATTTTGTGGTTCATGGCGTTCAGCTCCTAAAGTCTTATTTCAACAACTGATAAAAAACAACATAGATGGCTATTAAACTTTTATTTCATTAGGAAGTTTATTTGAGCTCTCACTGCAAAATGGAAAAGGTTTGAAATTTACTACATACATGGAGGAAACATATCAATGACTATGGCATTCTGTGAATTTGAGGGCAAAATAAGGATTTTATTAATTGAGATGTGTAAAATCTCTGGATGACCCTCACACTTAAAATCAACAACAATTTCACATTAATGTCTCTTAGTAATTTAGAAAGTCTTTCTGCACACCAGTTTGCGATAATATAAATTCATAGCTACCATATAATTTCTGAAAGTTTTATCTTTTGTAATCAGGATTGAAGTTGCTTATGGGTCAGGAAGGAGAAACCATGATTCATTATAAAACTATAGAGACCAGTAGAATTTATGTCCATGATATATAAGAACAGTTTCACTCATGATTATCATTAGAAATTTTAGTTTCCTCGAGTAGCATTCCATGACAGAAATATTCAGTAATGCTTGTTGTACCTTCATGTTTTCTGACGATTTAATGTCTGAGTAGCTCTGACATAGCTTCTCTTCTTAGGATAAGCAGCCATTCATTGAACTGAGTACACGGTCCCCAATGAAGGAGTTAGAGAAAGGTTCTATGGAGCTGAAGGGTTTGCAGCCCCTTAGGACGAACAACAATTACTAACTAGTACCCTCAGAGCTCCCAGGGACCCAACCACCAATCAAGGACTATACAGGGTGGGATTGAATGTACTGGCAGCAGGTATATAGTAGAGGATTGCAAATTCGATCATCAATAGGAGTAAAGGACCTTGGCCTTGTGAAGGTTTTGTGCTCCAGTGTAGGGGAATGCCAGGGCCAATAAGTGGGAGAGGGTGGGGGGGACAGGCATGGGGAGGGGGGAGGCAAAAGGGGTTTGTTCTTGTTTTTGTTTGTTTGTTTGTTTGTTTGTTTTGGAGGAGAAAATGGGAAGGGGAAAATGTACGTGTAAATAAAGAAAATACAAAAAATAAAAAAAATAAAATAAAAAAAAATAAAAAATAAAAAAAAAAGAAATTAGATATTTCAAATGTTAAAGGTATGTTTTGGCATAGAGAGGTGTAGTGTACATATGTGTGTGTATGGGTGCATATTCATGTGTGTATGGGTGTGTTTGTGTGTTCATGTGGAGAATCAGTGTTGATATTGGATATCGTTCTCATTTGCTCTCCACCTTATTTTTCATGGG
Organism: Montemys delectorum; assembly: GCA_019843815.1. Classification (NCBI taxonomy): domain Eukaryota; kingdom Metazoa; phylum Chordata; class Mammalia; order Rodentia; family Muridae; genus Montemys; species Montemys delectorum. The sequence continues at coordinate 18,194 of JADRCD010232966.1, forward strand.
AGGGTTTTTGCTAAACCTACAACTCACTGTTTTTACCAGTCTGTCTAGCCAGCCAAAATGTACAATCAGAACTAACATTGGCTTTGACAAGTAAACTTTAGTCCTTATAGTTTGTACAACAAGCCCTTTATCTTCAGAGTCATTGTCCCAGCCTTACAGTTTTTACATGATATATGTCTTCTTCTTATGTGCAATAGAAAGAACAGAAATATAATGCATTATACTCAACAAGTAAAGCCAATAGCAGGAACCAGAAAGATACAAATGACCTGTGAACACTGGTGACAAGTGTTCATAATTTTAACCCAAATATACTATTCCCTGAGCTCTAGTCCTTGATACAAGAACACTAATTATTTGATACTTAACACAAATGAGTTGGTATGACTGGAGTAATGCTAGATTTGGATAAAGAGGAAACAAAACCATAAATCTTGTGTTTGAGCAAGATTTTCTTGAAATGATTGGATATCTTCAGTCTTCCTGAGATGATCTATGAGTAACAGCCTTAAGACCAAAGTATGGATACTTCATTCCTTCTTAAAAGGGGGAACAAAATACACATGGAAGGAGTTGTAGAGACTAAAGGAAGCAGAGACTAAAGGAAGAACAATTCAGAGACTGCTCCACCTGGGAATCCTTCCCATATTCAGTCATCAAATCTAGACACTATTATGGATGCCAGCAAGTGCTGGATGACAGGAACCTGATATAGCTGTCTCCTGAGAGGCTCTGACAGTTCCTGACTAATACAGAAGCAGAGGCTCACAGCTATCCATTGGACTGAGTACAGGGTCCTCAATGAAGGAGCTAGAGAAAGGACCCAAGGAGCTGAAGGGTTTGCAGTCCCTTAGGATGAACAACAATATGAACTAACTAGTACCCTCAGAGCTCCCAGGGACTAAAACGCCGACCAAAGAGTACACAAGGTGGGACTCATAGCTCCGGCAGCATATGTATAGCAGAGGATGGCCAAGTTGGTCATCAATGGGAGGAGAGGCCCTTGGCCTTGTGAAGGTTCTATGCCACAGTGTAGGGGAAGGCCAGGGCCAGTAAGCAGGAGGGGGTAGGGTGATGAGCAGGGGGAGGGGTGAGGGAACAGAGATTTGTTTTAGATATTTTTAATTTAATTTAATTTAATTTAATTTTGTTTTCATTTTTTTGAGGGGAACCCGGGAAAGGAGATATTGTAAATAAAGAAAACATCTAATAATAATAATAATATAAAAAGGACTAGTTTAGAGCCATCACGAGTACAGTTTGTTTACTGTGGCAAGAAAAACAATAGTTGAACCATAAATGCAATAGAAGTAGAATAAGAAGGTCTTCAAATCTTTCCTAGGAATCTTTCAAAGCTGTGGATTGGGAAAACCTATTGTTAGGGTGCACAAAAACACAAAATTGAGAACAAGCTAGGAAACACACTCAGTGATATTGACTATTCTAGGTAAAAACCAACCAACCCACGGCAAAGTTTCAATGTATGAATGACAAATTCCAACAACAGCAAAAATCCAACCCTATCCTCTACTATACACATGCTGCCAGAACAATCAGTCCCACCATATATAGTCCTTGGTTGGCAGTTTAGTCCCTGGGAGCTCTGAGGGTACTAGTTATTTCATATTGCTGTTCTGTCCTAAGGGGCTGCAAACTCTTCAGCTCCTTTGGTCCTTTCCCTAAGTCCTTCATTGGGGACCTGTTGACTCCTCCCCCGCCCTCAGCTCCTTGGCAGAGCT
>JADRCD010232967.1:6627-27981 GCA_019843815.1 Montemys delectorum
CATGTCCCAGGATGCCCTTCCACCTTTTCCCTTCAGAGCTGTGTGGTCCCCGAGTCCCAGGATGCCCTTCAATCTTAGCAGAAGCAATTACAGAAATGTTATCATTTCATTCTCTACCCTAGCCTAAAAAACAAAGTCTCTTAAGTCTAACACAGCTCTCACTATGAATAATAGTATACACAACCATCCCATACCTACACTGGCCACAGAGGATGGGAAGGGCAGATTCTGTCCATGGTTTTGAAGATACTGTCCCATTGGTTTTAAAAGGAGACCATAAAGAAGTCAGAAAACGGCTACACAGACCTCAAATGTTAGTTAGGCCTTAATCTCCAGAGTTCCTGCTTTACATTTTCTACATATCTGTGACATAGAAATACACTAAAAGGAAGACTGTCAATTCTGGAGATTGAAAACTATATATAAACTCTTTTTAAACTTTCTTTCTTTCATTGAAGAGAGAAAATAATATATACTTCACAACTTGAAATCTAGCTGAAGTAACGATACTCTAAGAATTCCATCAATTTATTCTCTGCCTATTGAATTCTTTTTAAGTCTTTCAATTTTAATCAAACATATACTTACATCATCAGTAATGCCAAAGATCCTGGAAGTCAAACACTTGAGTATAACAGTTCCAAATAACCAACAACATCCTTGGATAACCTACAAAAGAAAAATTTAAAAAAAAACAAAACAGCTAAATTTGCTTCTGTTTTCTGTAGCCTGGTGAACTGAAAACAAGAAATGCTTTATTCCCATGTAAACAATATCTTAATCTCTAAGGGAAAATACCTATTACTCTGAAACCAAGGGTTATAACAAAAAAAAATAAGCCTGGAAAACATATGACATTTCCAGCAAAATGTATTTATGTTTATCAGAGATATAAACAAGAACTGCTTAACTCCTACGGTGAGGTCGGTCACACATGCTTGCTCCTCAGAAGAAACATGGGTAAAGAAATAAAACCTCAGTGGACTACTAAACACAGAAGGCTCTTCGCACATTGAGCCCTTCCATTGAATGTAAAATTCCTTTAAAAGTAAAGCATAAAACCAATGTTAGATTTTGGAGAAGGAAAAAAAATGCATCGGTTTCTGCTTACCCATAAGCTGAGTTCAGATACATTCATTCTTAGGAACTGGGGTTTCATTGCCAGCATGCCCTAAATAGGAACACAAACAAACATCAGAAGCTCAAGTAATATTATTCTGAATAATTAAGACTTTGAAGAATATAAAATTCAGTACATGACTGATTATTTAGTTATTTGACATTTTGACACATGTATAAACACATCCTAATTACTCTCATTGCAAATCCTCAGTCCCCATACCTTCTCTTTACAAATTTCTTTCCCACAGCCATGCCTTTTGCTTTGTTTTGTGGAGTTTTCACAATTATCACCCCCTGTCCATATACGCAGTTAGTTATTGATTTCAAAGCATCCCTTTAAAAAATTAAGGCTAAAAAACCCCTACCTTCACTGAGTTTGTAAAATTGAAAGAAAATCAGCATATATAAAAGATGTAGCTCAGTACCTAATACAGAAGTAGAGGCTCACAACCATCCATTAAACTGAGTACATGATCCCCAATGAAGGAGTTAGAGAAAGGACCTATGGAGCTGAAGGGATTGCAGCCCCTTAGGACGAACAACAATATGAACTAACTAGTACCCTCAGAGCTCCCAGGGACTCAACCACCAACCAAGGACTATACATGGTGGGACTGAATGTTCTGGAAGCATGTGTATAGTAGAGGATTGCAAAGTCGATCATCAATGGGAGGAGAGGCCCTTGGCCCTGTGAAGGTTGTGTGCCCCAGTGTAGGGGAATGCCAGGGCCAATAAGTGGGAGAGGGTGGGGTGGTGCACAGGAGGAGGGGGGAGGCAACAGAGATTTGTTCTTTTTTTTTTGTTTTGTTTTGTTTTTTGTTTTTTGTTTTTTTTGAGGGGAAAGTGGGAAAGGAGAAATCATATGACATGTAAATAAAGAAAATATCTAATAAAAAATGTAGCTCAGCTGGGCGGTGGTGGCGCACGCCTTTGATCCTAGCACTTGGGAGGCAGAGGCAGGCAGATTTCTGAATTCAAGGCCAGCCTGGTCTACAGAGTGAGTTCCAGGACAGCCAGGGCTACACAGAGAAACCCTGTCTTGAAAAACAAAAAATAAAAAACAAACAACAGAAAAAAGTAGATCTATTAGCTCTATTTTATATATGGTTTGCCTATAAAGAGGTATGTAACAATTTCAAATTTTAAGTAGGTCATATAAACATAAGGTTCCTATTAAACTAAAAGTTCCTGACTTACCTGATGAGATTTTACTATCTTTACAAAATTATTTCTGTGTTTGAGATTTTACTATCTTTACAAAATTATTTCTGTGTTAAAGTCTTTCCAGGTACACGAATCCTACACTATATTACCTCTAGAGAGAAAAACATATTTCAAACTTGGTAAATATATATATTAAAAATCTGCCAATCTTAATCCTGAGTGCAATGACAGCAACTCCGAGTTTAGGGTTGAAAACGGCATCAACACATGCTTATGGCCATGGCTAAGCATGCTTCAGCGGAGAGAACAGGTAGCGCCTCAGGCTGGAAAGGCACATTTCTTGGAATTGGTATAAAGTAGCAACTTGTGAGACCAAGTGAATGAACCAAGTGAATGAAAGGACGCTCCTCAAAAGGCAGGAAGTGCTCAGATAGGGAGCGCATTATGCGCATGCGTGTGTCTCAGGCACAAGCTCAGCTAAGATACATGGATTCAGGTAAGGTTTATTAAACACTGTAACAATAAAGGCCTTGAATCAAAGCCAGTTTCTAAGGTGCACAAGAGTCTAAATTTAACAAGACTTTTATATTTAGACTGAAAAGATGAAAAGAAAAATTAAGAAGTACAGAAACCTCCGACATGAGCCCATGAACAAAAGCAGGAGCGAGGAAAGCTGAAGCAGTAAGAGAGCAGCGAGGGACTGAGCCACGGTGAGGCGGGCTCCGAGCATTCTCATAGTGACTTCTCTGAGTCTTATTTTCTCTGCTTTCCAGGTGAGAAAGAACTTCATCATTCTGTCAGGTAGAGATACAGTTGATAGATACTTCATATGACCCTGCAGAAGCTACTCATGAATCCCAAGCCAGTGATAAAGAAATGGAAACTATTTGTTTCTAAAGCAGCCAAAGACAGATTAACTGAAAATAGTTATCGAGGGAAAAAAAAAAGGTGAAGCTGGGACTGAGGGCTGAGACTATCTAGGGATCATCCATGATCATACTTCATTGTATACATACATAAAATTATTTTTTTAAAAAAAGCAGCCAAAAGAATACTTACCCAAATAATTACCAAAGACGATGCATAGTAAGATGTTAGTAACATGGAGTTCCCAAACATCAGGATGAAGCAAAGCACAAGAGAGATCTGCAAAATCCAAAAGGAAGGCAACTAAATTAGTGTGCACAGACCCAAGGGGAACAGCGCTTTCAATTTCAAGCTGTTTGCGTCCATGATGGAAGGAATTTGAAGAACTCAAAAAGGGCTCCCAGGCAAACCCAGCTCACTCTACATCCCATGCCCTACACTCCAAGATGGCCATCACCAGCCATTTCCAGTGCACACTCCCAGACACTGCCATAAGGAAATTAGTTTATACTTCCCTCCTAAGTCCCAAGTGGCCATGCGCCCACAGTATCCTTCTCTTGCTTTTACTATTAACGTGCTGAGAGAAGCTTCCCATATCAATCCAAATTAATCTAACTCACTGTTTAAGACCAAAAAAAAAAAAAAAAAAGCCACTATACTGCCCAACACCTAACTGCCTTCTGCCTCTACTCTGTTGTTCTCATCCCTGGCACAAATAGCAAGGACCTATCAGATGCATCTTATGCACCTGTCAATACATTCCTATAGATAGATAACCTACCTCAAGAAAACCTGATGGACCAAGATGTAGTCATTTCAAAAACAAAAGAGGAAATCCTGACAAACTGTTATACAAACAGATTGTACCAGGTTACTCTCCCCCAAACTGAATGACTGCCTTGCTGTTGACGCACACTCTCACACATACTGCACATTACTTCTTTTAAGTGTTCCATTATACCAGGGGAAATGATGCATATATGAGACAGAGCCTTCCACAGGTATGTGGTATGAATGTGAACTGCTTATTTCTGCTGTGTTCTTTCTATTAGATTAGTGGTTTTCTCTCATGTCCTTCTTATGTGTCACAGGACAAAGCTGCCTATGAAACATACATACTACAAAGATTCCCTCAGTTCATTTTTCAGCTTTGTCCTATCTCTGTATTATGCTTACTGCTTAAATTTTTACATCAGTCATACTTATCATTTATATCCTTTAGGTCCTCAAGACTTATCTTTATAATTTAAAAAGTCCTTAAAAATAAAAAAAAAAAACCTATCCATTATTATAAAAGTTTTGTTTTTCTTTGATATATGTCCACTTGTGTGTAGATTTCATTTCAAAAATATATTTACAAACAGTGTAATATACTACAACTTCAGAATAAAAGAAAAGATACAATCATTTCAATTGATACAGAAAGGTACTTGGTAAATTCAACATCATCCAATTACAATACAGTGAATAAACTAGGGACAGGACGAATCTCCCTTTACATAATAGAAGCCATACATGAAGAAGCCGCAGCGCACTCAGTGAGAAACTAAAACCTCTCCCTCAAGAAACAGTAACAGAGACAGTACAAAAGTGTCACTTAAGAGAGGCAGGAAAGAGAGCACCAAATGCAAGCTGGAGACAGAAGGGTAAGTCTCTGCCCACAGACACAGTCTGGAACGAAGAAAAGCCTAACGGAGGGTAGCAGCTGCGGAAAGGGAGGATAGCACCAGGATGCAAAACTAACACCCAAGCCAGCCGAGTGACCACACACCAACAAGAAACAGTCTGAAAGAAGAAACCGAAAAAGAGATCCTTTGCCAATAGCATCAGAAAGAATGAAAACACTCAGTGGTCAGCTTAGTTGTGGAGAAACAACATTTATACAAAAACAAAACAAAACATAAAATGCCACTGAAAGCAATTAAAGCATGAATAATGAAAAGACAGCTCATATTTACTGTTGGAAGACATGAACACACAGACATCTACGGATTTGCTGCAACAGCTACAAAAACCCAACATCTTTTGCAAAAATAAAAATCTGTGCACAATCTACTGGGAAATGGGGTAGACTGAGCAACAGTGAAAGGGAACAGGGTAAGACTCAGACTTGGGTTTCCAACTTGATATAAGACAGAGTACTGAGAATGCTGGGTAGCAGGCATCAAGTCAAAGTAGGCCAATGACATGGAACCAGCAGGCACATGCCCTGCAATAATTGGACCAATGATCTTTTACACAAATTCCAACATCAGTCAATGGAGACAACCCTCTCAAGAAACAGTGCTTAGGAAAGTAGACACTCCCATGATCTATGCCATTCACAACATTAACTCAAAGCAGAGCAGACACCTAATGAAACACTAGGATGGTAAACATCTCAAAGCTTCCTGTAGCTGCATTTCACAGTATTTTCTTGGGTAGGATACTATGAGCACAGAGAACAAGAAAAAATAGTTGGACTGGAATCTAAAAATTCATGGTCATTATGGGATAAAGAATAGCAAAGTCAAACATCAACTTATGGATATAATCATAAATATGCATAACTCTTAAAACTCAATACAAAAAACTTCATTCAAAAATGAACTTGAAATGACATCTGTTCAAAGATACCAAGAACTACATGACAAAAATGCTTACCATTATAAAAAATGAGAATGAAGAGACCCTATAAGGAGAGTACCACCCAAGAGCTTGGACGTTGTCACTGGGTCTTAGCAACAAGGACAATACTACCAACCAACAAGGAAAATCGACAAGTACAGTGTACAAAGATGTGAGGTCACAGGGAAAACCGCCTCAGAACAAAGGAGGCAGGGGAGTGCAACTCAACTCACGGGAGCACCAACCCCCATGGAAACAAGCCAGACAGGGAGCTGCTGAGGTGGGCCCTGAGAAGGTGGAGCTTACATTTTTATTTTTATTTTTTTTTTACTCTGAGGGCAAAGACCACTGTGAAAAATCCTTTTATATTTCCAGCAGAAGGAAAAAAAAATAGTACTGCTTTGAAATACGCCAGAGTACCGTGCTCCTAAGAAGAAATGATGCCAGCCTTCAACATGCTCATCTGAATCAGGGAGCTGTGCAAACTCTTTACCTTACTTCATGGGACAAGACTACTGTCATTCTAATTCAATAAAACTATTGCTAATCTCCCATAGACATAGATGCAAAAAAAAAAAAAAAACCCAATTCAATGAACTATGAGCAAATCAAACTAGACAATGAACAAAAAGACTCATACACTACAAGCAAGTGGATGAACCCCAGGAATGTAGCAATAACATCCACTGCCTGAAGAATAAAACAGGAAAGAAAAGTTATCTAATCAAGTTCAACATGGATTTATGGTTTAGAGAGAAAAAAATCTGCAGCAAACTGAAAATAAGAAAGAAATTCCCTCCACTTGACAAAGAAGATTTACAAAAGTCCATGTTATCCCACATCAGAGTTAGGATAATGTCGCTTCCTGTCTAGATCAGGAGCTGGGCTCTAAGTTTCTTCTGGCTACTTCTTCTCAAAAAGCCCACAGCCTACAGTGAGGAAGGACGTGAAAACTAAAAGGAAGAAATCAACTATCTTTGTAGGTGACACAGCAATTTGTGAAGAATATCTAAAACAGCCAACAAAGCTGGAGTTAATAAGGAGCTGCAGTGAGGTGAGATGTGGGTTACTCCCCAAAGATAACTGCCTTCCATCACAGCAGCAAGAGTCTGAAATGTGTAACACACAGCCACTTAAGACAGCACCTGACAAGAACGACTATGTATAAATCCAATAAGATGCATACAAGATCTCTAGACACAAGTTTACATGTGCGTGCGTGACGCACACACACAAATATGTAAAATAAATTAAAAAGTACATATTGGGGGCTGGAGCAATGGCTTTATGGTTAAGAGTACTTGATATGTTTGCTAAGGATCCAGCCTTGGTTACCAGCATCCCGTGGCAGATCACAACCTTCTGCACCTCTAGTTCTAAGGAACCCAATGCCCTCTTCTGATCTCTGCAGGCACCAGGCACACATGTAAAGCAGTGACATATACACAGACAAAACATATACAGATCTATAAAGAGAAAACTATGCAACCCTGGTTGGAGTATTCAAATAAGTAAATAACTAAATCTTTAAAAATAATTTAAAATTCTGACTCTGAGGATGTCAATGCCAAAATCGGGTCAAGCCACAGACTACTACAGGGAAGAGATCTGAAAATGTACATCTGAGCTGGGCTGGGGCCTGGTGATAGAGCAGCTGACTAGCACTCATGAGGCTCTCGGGTCAACTCCCAGTCCCCAGCTAAGAAAGAAGAAGAAGATGCCACCTGTTAAACCATTATTATCCAAAATAATACAAAGAATTATTACAACTCAATAACAAAGTGAACAACCAAATTAAAGAACTAGCAATGACCTGAACAAACACAACACAGAACCAGAAACCCGATACACGGCCCTCCCTTTCGGAAGGGTCAGAGGAGGGTACAGAAGCAGCAGACCCCCTTCCTTTCTCTCACACCTCACTTTCTTTTCTCCCTGTCCCTCTCTCTTCTGGTGGGAATGTAAAATGGTACAGACACTAGTGAAAATAGTTTGACAATTTTCTAAACACTAGATTAACAGCTACCCTATGATTCAGCAATAACGTTCCTTGGTATTTATCCAAATGAATTTCGAGTGTAAATCTATATAGAAGCCTGCAGGCAAATGCTGCAGCAGCTTTACTCAGCTATGAAAACTTGGAATTAACCAAAATGTCCCTCGGTAAGTAAATGGATAAACCATGACATTGCCAAAAGAAAGAAAGGAAAAAAAAAAAGGTCAAAATGTTATTCAGTTATGAAAAAGTGAGCTATCAAGGCACAAGAAGACTAAACCTAACTGGACTCAGAAAGTGGAATAAATGGATCTGTCTGCAAAAGGTTATGAGTATCTAACTCCAAATATATGGCATTCTGCAGAGGACAAAACAATACAAAGACGGCAGTTACTAGGCACACAGGGAGGCAGGCCTGGATGGGTTCCAGGACTGTGAACCTTTTCACAGGATGTGTCACCTCCCCCCATCAGATCCTATAAAATACACAGTGCCAACACTGGGTCCTGACAAAGCTCGGACAGTGGGTGCTTAACACCTGTCAGTGCAGGTGTATCAGTTATGACAACAGTGGCATGTGCTCAGAACAACCACAGTTTAGGGTGTCACACACAGGGGGCTTCTGCTCAACTGTGCTGTGAACCTAAATCTGCTCTACAAAGTACAATCTCTTAATTACAACAAAGAAAATTGCAATGACATGTCCTATTGCTATTAGACGGTCTACAATAACTCTTTAGAGACAGAGAATAAATATTGTTTATTTCAGAGAATGTGAAATGGTACCATCCCTGTACACAACAGTGTCACTGTTCACTGAAAAAAAATAAAAATAGGCTTGCCACTTGATCAATGCCAATCTGAAAACCAGCAAGACACGTTCATATTTATAGAAGCGTTTTGCTAGAGAGGGACTATCACAAGGACCATCTAGGCCAAGGAAGAAAGGCTTTCATGAGAGACTTAATGTTGTTCATTTCTTCTAAAAAGTAGTGAAAGCTTGATGAGATCATGTGAGAAAGGTGGCCACACACAACAGTGGGCTAGCCTGGTGTAAACCACACAACAAACCCACCAAAGACCGTGCATTATATCACTCAGAACCAGAGATCCCACCTCTCTCTAACCAAAGGGAAAGTTTTTACATATATTTGAGCAGTAGGTCTCAGAAATGAAAACAGGAGGTGATTAGACACACCAAGATGCACATATTCATGGAAAAAATGAGAAAATGTAAATTATAGTTGCATTACACTATTTTACGTAACCAGACAACATATTTAAAGAAAATGGAGTGTCATGATTTAACAGTTACAAAGTTGAACATATTAATATTTTGGCAGAGGACGACACTAGGTAAAGACTCCTTTAGAAATGCCTATCCATTGCCCCAGGAGTTCCAAGTAAAACTATACATCATTATTTGTTAATGAAGAGCAGCAAAAACTTCAGTGTTCTTCAACAATGAAACAGAAATAAACTGTTTTGTTCAAGCCATAGGAAATACACAGGAGTGAACATTTCTGAACTCTAACAACATACAAATCCCAGAAACCTGAGAGAAAATTTTAGTCTCAGAAAAAATTAATTTACATCAGCCTGAAAAACTAGGTTTCTAGTTGCTAAACATGTAGACAACTTCAAAACATCTACATAGCAAAATGGAAGGAAAGCATACAACAGCTCAGTGAGGACAGTGGTCACCTCCAGGAGAGGTGAGAGGGGTCTATTTTTGCTAAGACAGCAGGTTCATGTTCATTAATATTGTAACTTTATTCATAAGCTTCCTATAACCAAACAAACCAACATCCCTAAGTGTGCACTATAAGAAAAACTGATTATGGTCCAGTGTAATAACATTAAGATCACCACAGAAAGAAAACACTGACTTTCTGTGTAAAAAGCAGAGTGACAGAGAGAATACAAATACTTTCAAAGCACAAACATGCAACCAGCATAAACCAAGCAGCCTTGGAGGCTTTGCCTAGCTGCTCCATCGACCTAGACCACTGTTCTCTGTGATGTCACTCGCCTGCCCTCCACCCTCTGTCCTGCTTGTCTTTCAGTGGGGGGGCTGAGCACTTCCTCCTCAATGCCTCCATCTTCTTCCCTGACACTGCACTCCCATACACCCTACTCTCTGTTAGGCTTTCATTCTTTGGTTTCTATCCCTTTCCAACATGCGTTATACTCCCAGTTTCCCACTGGAGTAGGTCAGAAGCCTGACTGCTGAGGGCCTTGCAGCTCTGGCCATGTGTGTGGCTCACAAGCCCTGTGAGTGCACATCCCACTTCACTTTAACAGGCCACTCCATGGGTGGACAGCGCACCACTCCATGTCCCCTGAGCCCAGTTTGGTACATAAGATAACAAGATCCAAATTAAAACTTTCTTGGTAGTCTATTTAAAACAGGAGCAACTGTATCAGTGTTTGAACAACAGTGATTCATTAATGAAACACATTAAAACTAGTTTCAGAAATAAACAAATCAGATCTCAACCACGAGTTTATTAAGGTAAAAACTAAACAGAAAAAAAAACAACAGAACTCATTACCATGTGCATATAAATGATCTTCTGTAATTTATATGTATCAATGTATCCCACGACATATACTGCAAATAATGATGCAATCTGAAACCAAAAAGAAATTATGTTAAAAATAAAAATCATACACATACACACACACACACATACACACACACACACACACACACACAGCCATTCAAATTAAATTCTACACTTCTTCACACACAAACATGGAAAAACTACATAACAGCTAAATATTTGCATACAACCTATCCAAGCATTAAGTTTTGTTTTGTTTTTGCTTCCTTATTTAATGTGATAGGATGTGTGAACAGGTATGTGTTCTGTGTGAGCCCCACTAGAAGCAGGGTAAATCCTTCTATATACCCCTCACCTCCCTACTTAACACAGGTTATCCCACTACCTGGAAGCAACTAAAAGCCCCCTTCACACCCCAAGGCAGAGCAGCACACTTGTGGGGTACAGTCTTGGGATTCCAAGGATACTCAGCCCTCAGCCCACAAAGTAAATTTAAATAATTTAAAGGAGACACTTCTTAGAGATAAGATCAAAGAAGATGTTTAAAAAAAAAAAAAAAAAGGAAACAGCCAGGCAGTGGTGGCGCACGCCTTTAATCCCAGCACTTGGGAGGCAGAGGCAGGCAGATTACTGAGTTCGAGGCCAGCCTGGTCTACAGAGTGAGTTCCAGGATAGCCAGGACTACATAGAGAAACCCTGTCTCAGAAAAACAAAAACAAACAAACAAACAAAAAACCCAAAAAACAAAAAACAAACCAAAGCAAAGCAAAGAAAAAGGAAACAAACAAAAAAGCCCTAACCATTTTGTTTCTTAAATAGTAAAACCGCAACTAACAGAGCCTGATGGATGGAGCAGCTGTGAGCTCAGCTCAGCATTAGGAAGTTGAGCTAGAGCATCCTCACTTTGAAGCCAAGATTCTGCCCCCCAAAATAAAATATAACAAAGTAGCTAACCTTACTGACATCTGGCTGGGTGCTGGCTGTGACTACATGCTAACCCAACCAAGAAGAGGGAACACTTCATTGTCTGTGCATCAGAAAAGATAAATCTTAAAGAAAGAAAAGTTAAGGTGTTGTTTTCTTTTTCTTATTGTCTTTCTGGGATTTTTGTTTGTTTGTTTGTATTGTCTAAGGAGGTAGTAAACAGCTAAAACTTAAATCCAGATCTGCCTTTATTTCTGAGGCAAGGTATCTGATTATTTAAAAGCATCTCTTCACCAGTGTTATATAAATATTGAAAGAATAATTTCATTAATAGCAAGTCAGAAAAGCCTGAGCCCACAAAAGTCTCCTCTCTCAGAGGGCTACTGTGCTTTATAAATCTTGAAGAGAGAAGCGGGAATACATGGCAAGATAATAAATAACAAACCATTTGGGCAGCCACACCACGCATGACTGTTCACTCTCTTGTCCCACATGTGTTTATTCTACATGTAAGGATTTAGGGCAGAAAGCCAAAGTCCCACAATGGATTGGGACCCCTATTTGAGGATTGGTAATTATGATGGGGAGGGGCAGTCAGTCAGTTTTCTTCAGAGATTGGGCTCCGAGATGCTATTCATGCTCCAATTAATGATTGGACATTCATGCACATACATACAGAACTAATGCACTCAGGGGGGCTCGGTGAAGAGCACACCAGAGTGGGGACATCTGAGCACCAAGCACATGAGTTGGCAGGAATATGTGGTAGGGAGCTATTGAAGGGAATGGAATGAAGGGGATGAATCTGATGCAAATAAGCGCTCTATGTGCATTAATACTGGTAAAATAGTTATGGAACTAATCCTAACAGGAATACGTTTTACCTAAGATGTCCTTCGGGTTAACCTGGAGTTCTCTTTTCAGCACAATAACAATTACAAAATAATAGACAAGCATTCCTATAAACCTGAGCTCTACTAGAAAGTAATAGTATTCAGTAATAAATGAATCTTATGAAGGTCTACACTCTGGATTTTCTTTATAAAAATGACCTAGAAAATCTTAGAACTTAAGACACATGAGACAAGAAGAATCAATCCACTCCAGGGATGCTGACAGGTGATCTGATGGATCCAAGCAGTCAGCCCTACAGTCATGTACAAAGCAGTAACACTTAACAAAGACAGCAGGTAGCATTTACAAATGCATACATACATATGTTATATCACATCAACAACAGAAGAGCTGAATGTAAAAGGTGGACATGGAGGAGTTGGAGGGAAGAGAGAGGGATGGTGTCGATACAGTCTTCTCAAAAATAAAAATAAAAACGAAATCTTGGTTATAATTTTATACAAATGAGCTCACATAATCAGAAGCCCTAAGTTCAAATACTTAGTTTAAAAATGTGTCCACCTTACCTGAGTAAGAAGCACGAACTGGGCAAACTGCCAAGGAAGCATGAAGAATACATTGGAAATGCAGAGTGCAATCAAACTCCCTCGGTAAAGTTTTGTAGCCCTTGGAAAGATAAATATCAGGAGGTTTATCTACAAAACAGTCCAGCATATCCCAAACCACTGCCCATTAGAGTCACAAACATGATCTGGGGTTCACATAAGCTGTGCACAAGATGAACCAACAGGTTAGAAATTACACCTTCAGATTCTCAATTACAATAATGTTCTATAAAAAGTAAATACCTATTATTACTTCAAAATCACAAAACCCTGACAAATAGAGGGAGAGAGGCCAGCTGAGTACAGTCATTATTTTTTTCACATTGTATTTTTGTGAATTTACAATCAAATTTCTTAAAATGTTGAGTCAACAGAATCAAGAGTTAGTGAAGAGAATGTCTAGGAGAAATGACACAAGTGGCATATCCTATGAGCCATGCAATCTATGGGGGAACACTGCATGGATGGGACAAGGGGTGAGACCCAGTGCCAGGAAGCAGCATGAAAGCCAGTCTTCTGCAGGTGCCCCTGGGAAAAGAGAAGTAAAGGCAAAGGAAGGAGCTGTCCTGGAGCCACCATTAGGGGTGCTGTGTTTCAGGAACAGCCTTTACGGATAAGCTGAGCCAATGCCAAGGCCCCATGTGTGCCACCGTCAGCCTGCCATCATCCTCACAGAAGTAGAGTGTGCACACTAACATACGGGGTGAGGAGCCAACAGTGAGGACGGCACCATAGCTGCCTTCCTAGATCACTTCTCCAAGGAACGAGCCTGCTCAGTTGCTCCAATCTAACCCAAGTATTCTTAAGCACCAGGCAACCTTAAAAATTAAGTGGTTAGATGAAAGCTAGCATTTTCAATGAAGTAGAAGAGACAGACAACCTCCGGCTGTACTCTGGGAAACAGGGCACCATTCTCTGAATCTTCAGCTTTGACCATGTGCTTGCCTGCACACGTGTATGTGCTGGACCACTGAGAACACTTACTTCTAATACAGTATGTCACAGTCAAGGGGCTGCAACGCCACTCTGTAAAACAAATCATTTCCTACTACTTTTGAACATGAGGCTCGATTTTCATTTTATAGTTAAAAAGGGAAATTAAGAGTTTGGCAATAGAATGTAATACTAATCTGGCAGCTAGATATGGAATGCACTCAGAGAAGATAAGAACCAAAGGAAACCAAAGGAATTCCAGCTGGTGATGATCAGTACACCACTAGCCCTGGACAGCAGAAATGAAAACCAAACATTACTAAGACCAATCAAGAAAAAAACCAGAGTATGGTGGAGATGGCAATTTCTATAAAACCTAGATGTTCAAATAAACTGTACAAACCAACTCACTAAAATAAAACCTATTGCCAACCTCATTTCAAAAGTATTCCTGTCCTTCAGGAACAGGAAAAGGTGGTGAGAAGTGCATGCCTCAGAAGAATCTTGAGAAAAAACTCAGAAAGCAAGCCAGAGACAAGCAGGCCACAGCTACAGGAGCAGCCCCCAGCAAAGTGTGTCTGAAACCTTGTGATGTTACAGGACATGGCAATGGGGAAGGTGTGTCCAGGTGGGATTAAGATTTCTAATCACCCATCCTAAGGCAAGGGAGAGGCCCCCTGGCTATGCAGCTGAACCTAGGGCAATTACACGGCTCTTGGAAGTAGGCAAAAGGCATCAGAGCAGGGCAGAGTGAATGTAGGAAAAAGTGCAGTTCTCCACTGCCAGCTTTCATGATGGAGCAGAAACCAACACACAATGGATCAGGGAAACTGCTTCTCTCTGAGGGGCCCCAGGCAGAGTGTAGCCTTGCCAGAACCTCCAGCTTAGGACCTCAGATCCACATAGATGTAAGGTTGAAAGAATCAGTCAACTTCAATTAATTCTCAGCTGCCACAGGGCCACAGCTCAAAATAGGGAAGGGGGGAAAAATCAGAGGCTCCTCCTCATCAGATTTAATAGGAGCAGAAACAAGAAAAGTGACCCAGATGCTCCTGAGCAGTTCAGTGTCTGTACACATGGAATGGGAAAGCCAAGAATGGCCGCCATGTGGATGTGAACTACTCCTGCTTCGTGAGCAGAAGGCTTGCCATGCAGCACCTCGTCTAGAGTGCAGAGCAATGCCTCATTTGCAGGTGCTGAAGTAACACTGAAACCTATCATAAGCAAGGACTTAGGGGAAGGCTGGAGTGGAGGTTTGTGGACTTTTAAAAAGCTCAAAATGTAAAAGCCAGAACAAATTTGACCTATGAAAGGTCTGACTGATGAGACTACATGAGACAGGAAGCTGTGTGCAGGCCCTCTGTCTTCTCACAGAGGTAAACTGCCCAAAGGTTTAGCACAGCAGCCTTCCCCACTGTTCTTCAAAACTCACCAGACCACTGAATGGAGTTCTCAGACCAAAACAGCTTTGGATTTTTCCAGGCTTTGACCCACAGGCCCTAATCCATGTCGGTGCTCTGGATCAAGGTAATGCACATCTAAACTCAGAATGTGTCCACTGAAAGACAGGCTACTTATTCTTTCTCAGTAGCACTTAAAGTTAATTCAGTTCTGGATTTCTGACAGGAACTTCCCTAGCACACCTTGGTCTATGGACGTGGTTTCTCTCTATAGCTACTATCTCATATTCGGACACTAAACAGGCATCAGGACACAAAGTTCATGTGTCAGTGCTCCCAACTGGGAGTCTATGAATTCTGCTCCTGCAGGGCAGCTGGGGTTCAGGATGGCCAGGGTCTCCCTTCATTTGGCAGCTGATGTAGTAAAAGCCCAGGAAAGAGAAACAATAGAAGTAAGTAAGCATGGATTTACTCATCTTGAGCATCACCCCATGGACACAGAAGAAAAGGCATTTAAAGTTACATTAAAAAAAAAAACTTTAAAATTATCTTTATTAATTTATTATAACAAGATCATCTTAATTTCATGTCAATTTTTATTAAGAAAACAAGACATTCTTTTTAAAAAATTACAAAACTCTAATTTGTGGTTTAGTAGAAAATAAAACCCCATCAGAAGAAATTGATGCAAGTTACCTGAGAATATGAGTCACGAGCAACATCTGAAGAACAAGGAATGGGTATGAGAAGCTCTCTCGGAGAGGTGGCGTCCACATCACGCGGGTACACTGAAAAACAAACAGGCCACGGGATGCTCTTACTCAAGGTTCTGCCAAGCACAGGGTGAGGGGATGATCCACAAACATTTCCCACATGCTCTTTAAATGGTGCACTGTACACATGCGCTGGGCTTTCTGTAAATACAAGCACTGGGAAGTGAGAGGCAATGCTGGAGGAAAGGCACCGGAGTCAAGGCACATGTCCAGTGCACGCATAGCACACACCGTCCTTACTCATCTGCGTATCAATTAGCCTTTGCTGTTGACCCTTTATCTTGGATATTGTGACTAGTACTGTGGCAAACACGGGGGTGTAGGTAAATTTTGATAAAAGTTGTATTTCCTTTGGCGATGTGCCTGAGTATCTCCAGGTGGGTATTTGTAACAACAATCCATGATGTATTTTAGAACACCCAGAAGAGTGTAACTCTTCTAGCATGCAGATGTGCTCAGTGCTAGGGGATGTAGGTGCTTACAGCTCAAACTGTGATCTCAAAACACCAGTTTCCCCAACAGGATACAAGAGTCTGTAAAAATAGTTGGTTCTGTATCTTGGGGCATCACTTAGTACCAGAAAGAAAGTCTAAGACTGAAAGAACATGTGCAAAGAAGTGAAATGGCACTCCACCCTCTTCACTCTTCAGGGACACTTCTCTCTGCAGTTCCACAGCAGTGAATGCAGAGCAGGGTTGCCCAAAACAAAACCCCTTCCCCCCACATCTGCTAGGGCTCAGAGAACATCTTGGAAGCCAGGGTGGAAGGAACTTAAGAGCCACGAGACAAGAAGAGAGGGTGCAAAAGGTTGTCTCCTGTGCATACTGGAGCCACTGCAACTATGGCTGCCTGCACTGCGCCTGAACAAAACTGGGGCAGTCAACAGGTGATCATGAATCACGGGAGAAGGGGGCTGCTGGGGTCCTTCTCTCTCTTGCACTAGTGACTATCAACAGTCCTGGGGAAAAGTCACACCATCAAATTGCCTTATAAATATCCATGTTCACACCCATAGATCTGTGCTGCTCTCAAGTTTGGCAGATGCTTCTCACTGTGGGGGTAATGGTTAGCTCAGGCCCTTAAAATGTTTAAAGTGCTGAGTAGGAGACAATGAGTGCTCAGCTATGAATGGGGCCCCTAAATCAAGTGGTCCCCATCCCAAGGCCCAGGGATCGTCACTGAAGAGGAGCATAAAGATGCAAGATTTGGATGCACAGAGGGGACGCTGTGACCCAGTCTTCTGCACATGACTTACATGGATTTACAACAGCTATGGCTACCTGCACAACCCAGGTAGATTCCAGCATGGATATGGGAGGAGCTACCAAGGCCTCACACCCAGCTGAGGAGCTCTTGCCAGGTGACAGCTGTTGGGGGAGGGAGAGGGTACTAAATTGACAGTGTCCCAGTGTCCCAGTGGGTTGTCTCACATCCATGCCCTTGTAGGCAGCTCTGATTGCATTCAGTGAACTAAAATAATAATAATTAAAAAGGGAGCATGAAGCTGGAGGGAGATGTGCAGAGAGGTTCTGAGGGAGCCGCACAGGTAAATATGGCTTACATATACTGTGCACATATAAGAAATTTTCAACCAAGAAAACTACTATTTCAAAATAGAAGGTAGGAATCCATTTCTATTAAGTGTGGAAAGTACCAAATCCATCACTAATGAAGGAGAAAGGATTTATTTCCCTTGGAGGAAGTTAGGAGAGCCAAATAAACAGGGCTAAAGCTACCGCGCCTTAATCTAGAGGGCAGTCTTTAATCTGTGTGCTGCGATCTTCCCAAGGGGCCTCAGAGCAGATATTTATGCTATGATTTATAACAGGAAGAAAGTGACAGTTATGAAGTAGCAAAAAAACAAAACAAAACAAAACAAAACTTATGGTTGGGTGTCCCAAGAACATGAGAAACTGTGTTAAAGTGTCACGGACTTAGGAAGGCTGAAAACTACTGCTCTAGAGAATGGCTACATATGAAAAATCTGTTCAGCTTAAGAGATACTGTATATGACATTGATATGTATAACTTATGTACCATTTAAAGTCGAGGCTAATATTGAATTTGAAGTGATTTGAACATCAAGAATTACGATGACCCGATTATAGAAGAACACTACATACAAAAGAACCCATGTGTGCATAATAACAGTAAAAGAAAGCAAGAGGGAAGATTTGTCTTTATAGAACACCAACTATTAAAGATAGATAAAAGAAGAGAATCAGGAACCAGGTACTTTCAAAGGCCAACAGAGTAAATAATTCAGGCAATGATCATCAATGGATGTGAGCATTTAGTAACATGTTTCAAGGAAACAAGGAATTCTAAATCTCAAAGTTTCAGGCCACAAACCACTTAGTAGCACACATAGGAACAAGAGCCTCTTTTCAACAGACAGATTGACTTCCACTTCCTGAGCCATGGGACTGACTGAAGAAATCCAATAATGTGGCAAACTGGTCTCACAAGCCTGTCAATATAGTGCAATAAAAATGATACAGCATCTGCTATAGTCTTCAAAACCTAAAAAATAGACATGTGCAAATCATGGGGCCTGTACCAAAGAGCAGGCCCAAATTCTATACCCATCCTGTCACACAGATGGAGCACTACTCTAGAAGAAGCATTCTAGGTCCCATGATAGCTAAAATCCATGTGTGGTCCTTAACCAAATTCTGTATCCAAAATAAAAGCATAAAGGAACTGCCTGAAATGATTGTGGGAATCTGAGTGTGCAGTGTGTTACCACCGAGTTTCTAAAGTCCTAGGAAAGGCAGCCATGACGATGGAACAGCTCTAGGCCACATATACCATGGTGGTTAAGACAAGATGCTCTAAAGCACAATCTCAAATCTCATACCCATACAGAACAAGACAACGCCTGTCTGTCTGAAAAGGTGGGTACATACGAGTAAGAGAAAGCAAATATGAAAAAGGGTAAATGAAGAGCTACTGGGATGGCTGAGTGGGCAAGGGCACGTGTCCTAACCCTGAGTTCACTACCCAGGACCCACATGGGGAAGGAGAAAACCAACTAACTCCTCCACGCTGTCCTGACTCTCATATGTGGTATGAACATACACACACCACACACATAAACATACAAACACTACATACTCACACACATAAACACACTCACACACACACACACACACACACACACACACACACACTGTAATAAATCTTTTAGAAGAATTTTAAGAAAAATTGGTAAACTAAAGTGAAAGTAAAGAGGATCTTATTTATATAGGAAATACAGAAAGTTATATTCAGAGAAATGAAAAAGTAAACTGGTGCTTCCTAAGATTCAGGATAGGAAAGAGATGTGGGGAAAGGGAAATTAGATCATAGGCACAAAGCCGCAATTAGACTAGAAGAACGTCACTGGGCTACTGGACTGCCTTAAACACAGTGAACAACACACTATGTATTTAAAATGGCTCTGAGAATACTTTTAATATCTTTAATCACAAAATGTTAGTAATTATTTTGACTAATAAATCTACAATGTATACACAGATCATATAACTATCATTTTTCAATTAAAAATGCTTTGATAGTTAATAAATCTATCTGCTTAGGAACCATGAGTTAATGAGTCTTTAGTGGTTCCATTTAATGCGTACTGAGCTACTATAACTTCCTGCTATGAAATTGGGAAGATTATCAAAATTGCTTTCAGTGTTCTAAGAAATGTTTTCCAAATTTTATATAAGCAAGATAATCATGCCAATAAGTAATTAGTATCATGTAGATTTGCATTTTAATCTTAGTCCAGTTAACAATATCTAATAGATTAAATTTCCTACTCCAGAGATACCTGCTCATCCATGTTCTCTGCTGCCCTAGACAAAAGAGGCAGGAAATGGAAACAAGCTAACTATCCTTCTTCATGATGGATAGTGAAAGTATGGAACATATGCACAATAGTATTCTGTTCAGTTGCAAAGAAAATGAAATGAAATTAGCAGGTAAATGGATAGAACTAGAAAATACTGCACTGAGTGAGGTCACCCAGACCACAGAGACAAAGTGTCACCTCTTACTTCCACATCCTACAAGTGTGCGAAGAAGCAAGGAAGAGCTCTAGAGATGGGGATGGTAGGAGGCAGGTGCTACAAAGTAATGGGAATACAGAGCAGAGACGAGGAGAGGTAACACTAAGGAGCTTAGCAAAAGCCACAGGGAAAACATTTTATAAGCAAACTTAATGTGTGCCTGTATGTGGACGTGTGTGTGTGTGTGTTTGTGTGTGTGTGTGTCTGTGTGTGTAAGAAAAACCCTGAAATCCTAGGTACAGAAAAATTAAAGAGTCTCCAAAACCAGTATGGCCTATTTATTTCCATTGCCTTTCATTGCCTTCCAGAACTTGACACCACAAACTTTGGACATAAGGTTTGGAGAACTATGATGCAACTGGACTTACAGCCTCCTCCCTGAGGACTGGTTTCATGGTATCAGAAAGTGACACTGAGTCTATCAAGGCAGAGAAGCCATCAGCAGCCCTGCCCAGCTGAAAAGCCCATACCCACCACAATGGCTGGGAGGACAGATTCCACAGTGGTGCAATAGGGCCACTTTTGTCTGGGGCATAAACAGCAGCTATCAAATTAGACTTGGTCTGCTCAATAGGAGGGAACTGATCATATAAATCTAGCTAAGTACCCATGCTGGAGAGGTCACAGACCTGAGTAGAAAACCGACTGCTGCCATTTTCCTAAACCAATATAATTTCTAACTATTCTAAAACCTTCTCCTTATGCCAACAGGATAAGTGGAGCTCTCCCTACCCACACAGCTTCTTTACAGAACAAATGGGGACTATTACAGAGACCCTCAATTGATCCAACTGCAGAGCTGAATGACTGTGGGGTACCCAACCCAAACTGACAGATATGCACTACAACTCCTGCACCTAAGACTCAAGGAAGTCACAGAAGAGGGAGGGGACGGAAAGACTTGAAGAGCCAAAGGCCTGGGATGACTACTTCTAAATAGTATCTCCTAGACATGACAGAAAATGCATCCAAGAAACCTCAACACTATGGTTGCTGAGATGAAAGGAGCATAGTGACAAGCCAAGTGACGTGCACATGGTCCCACCTGATACGAAGTGCAACAGCTGACCTGCAGCTGCTCAAATAGGAAGGGTCCTTTGTTTCCTGAATAGATGAACATTTAAGTAGTTTGGCTAATATAAACAATGCTAAATGGTCTCAGTATGTGTGCGTTCACACACATACTGAGTTTTTATATAAAACATTGATCATACAGTATAATTTTTAAGTCTCTATGGGAAAAGCTACACAATCCTATTTCACAGAAAAGGAGATTTCTAACAGTTAAAATTTAAAGCAGGGAGCGATGGCTGAAGCAATGGCTGAGCAGTTAAGAGCAGTTGCTCCTCTTACATGGCAGCAGCTTAGTTCCTAGCACCCACAGTAGACTTCTCACAAGTGCCTCTGTGTAACTCGAGCTCCAGGATATCCTATGTCTTCTTTTGGCCTCTGCAACAACACACACACACACACACACACACAC
>JADRCD010232969.1:0-38334 GCA_019843815.1 Montemys delectorum
GGGCGGCTGGCACCATAAAGATAAGAGCTGCAAAGCAGAGCGTGCCTCATCCCCTGTGCTCCCTCAAGCCAGGTCAGAGCAGGCACAGCAGGGCTAGGCTGGGGGCGGGGGTGTTCCAGCGATAGGGACAGCAAGTGGTGCCCTCCCAGCCCGCCCCCCCTCCCCCACAGCAGAGCAGGGCACACACCTCACGTCTTCTGGCTTGTGCAGTGTGAGGTAGATCTCGTAGATCTTCCCTCGGGGGATGGCGTCTGGGGGTATAAGGAGACTGATTCCTGTAAGAGCAGAAGGGGCCATGGCTCGTGGCTGACAGAAACCCGATACCCCAGGAACTAGCCAGACCCACTGAGTTTCCTCTTCAGCCACCCTTGTGGGCTGGGGACAGAGGTACTTCAAGGACTGCCATACTGTCCCACCACCCACACAGACACGACTCTGAGTCAGGGAGACTCCAAGAACATCTGAGGCAACCCAGCTAGGAGCATAAGTAGGGCAGAAGACACCAAGAATGCTCGGTCTACCTCCTGTTACATTCTTGGGGTCCGGGGAATTTTCTGCTTAAAACCTTCCCCATTTTCCAGGCCTGCCATGGAAGACCCTTGACTGTCATCTCAGCGGCCCCTCTGCCCAACCATGATACCTTCAGCAGTTCCGGAACAGGGTCTTTCGGTCTTGCCAAAGTTCCTCCTCCCTTAGCCCTGTCCCCTCTAAGAACTGGTCCCTTCCTGTCACTGTGTGCTGTGGGGGACGGGTCTATAACAGCCCTCAAGGGCCAGACTCTACGCTTCAATGTCCTGATCTGTTGGTGTGCCTCTGCCCCAGGAGCAGCATCAGTGTGCGGAAGAAAGGGAGTTTTATGGTAGAAACAAGCAAAGGCAGGGTTGAGAAATCATGGAGAGCAGCATTGAGGTCCTGCTCTGAGGACAGGAAGCCCCGGCTCGGGAAGGGCCTCTGAGCTCATACAGGAACTTCTTTCCTTTAGGGACTTTATCCCTAAAGCAGAGAGAAGTAGCTCTCAGGTATGCTGGGCTGGACTCTCAGGCCAGTCGAGTGCTACGTAAGGACACTGTATTTTACAAACACACGGTGACGGTTCCGTAGGATTAGACGACGTCCTGACTCGGGAGCTGCTGGGTGGTGTGAGTGTGTTTTAGGATGTTTACCTGTCTGTGTCTTACATCGAGGGATGGGTGACTGCCTCACAGATAGCTCAAACCCGGAAGAGGGAACCTAGTGAGTGCTTGCAACTCTTGCTTCCCTTACTAACCTGTGCTGACTGTAGAACCTGATGCTGCTTGTGTTGGGGACAGTCACATGCCTCCTGGTGTGAATGCCAGCTGGAGGGTATTCAAGACTGAGTACTCATGCTGGGTACTCAGAAAGCTAAGAGGAAAAAAAGGCGCTAGCTCTCTCAGTACAGCAGGGAGAGAGGCAACTAAACAACAGAGAAGGACACAGGGGTGGGGTGGGGTGAGAGAACCGGCAGCTCCCCACACTGCAGAGGCCACTGCGCCGACAGGGACCAACTCACCTCACTGAGCTATGAGGATTTCTCATACCCTGTTCTGAGGGGTGTATGAGGCACAGACAGCAACAACAGATGAGCCAGGAGGAAAGGTAGAGAGACCCTTCTTTACTTATGAGCCAGGGACAGTGTAGTGTGTTCAGGTGTCAAGGGTCAGTAGTGGCTGTCACAGACAGAAGCGCATATACAAAGGGAAATCACACAGCAGCTAGCCAGCAGGGGGTGGGTCGTATTAGCGTTGTCAGCAGGGCTTTGTAGAGAGCAACCTTAGAAGGAATTGAGTGGGGCGGGGGGGGGGCATAATCAACTCTAGATTCATTCAGTAAATGTGTAGGAGCCAGGGATGAGGTAAGGGGTGTACTAGCCTGGGTGTGGTGATGCACCAGGGCAAGATGAGGAGCAGGAGGAGGCAGGAGCTATTGGGAAGGGGGACACGCAGCATCATGTGACTACAGCTGACTTGGGGTGGGGGAGTGGGAGTATGGGGAATAGAAAGAGCCAGAGCCCAAGGTGACCCCAGGCCAGTTTCCAGCTTAAGCAGCAACCACACTGTGCTAACCGTGAGCCAGGGAAAGCCAGAGAGGAGGTAGCTGAGGGAAAGGGTGGGAGACAGTTCTGTTTTTGGCACAAAGACTCCGAGGTGCTGGGAGACAGCCAGATGGAGCTGCCCAACAGGCAGCTGAATGCAGATTTCCAATGCCTGGGAGAACTGGGGGCTGGGAAAGAGGAGTAGGTGAGATCACTCAGAGAGAAATGGCACGGGGTTGGGGATGGGGGATTCCTGAGGAATGCCTACACCGGAACAGCCAGAGAGGGGTGAGATCAGGAGTACATGGGGTCCCCTAAGGAGAAGGAACAGAGAATTTCAGAGTGGGCTGGTCAGCTTTGTCAGAGGTGCAGAGACTTCTCCAAAGGTGACCTTTGGAGGGTCTGTGGATCCTCTAACAAGAGGTCTCAGGGTCTCTGAGGCACTTCTGTGGAGTGGTGGATGAGATCCAGGATACTGTAGGGGGTCCTAAGGGGCGCTCTCTCTGCAGTCTTGTTTTGTGAGCCTCTGGGGTCTGACATTTGCCTTCCCTCTGATCCGAGGACCCGATGCAGAGCCTATCAACACGTGAGGACGACTATGTGCTAGATGAACAATCCTTTTCTGTCCACGGGCAGCAAGGAGACACTTATCCACGGCTTCACCGTAGCTCCAACAGTATTCTTTCCTATCCTGGCCACACTGGGCCCGCCCGCACGAGGCTGGCGTGCTCTGGGATGGAAGGATGACGAGACTAGGTTGACCCTTCAGCTCTCTGGGGTGCTGTAGAGTCCTACCTGTGTTAGGGATCATCAGCCGGCCCCCGAGGAAGTTGAAGGTCCCGTAGGCCATGTTGCTGGTGCCACGAGGCAGGGAACGAAAGTAGTTTTGGGTGGAGAGGCGGGAGACGAAGTCTTCAGCCTCCGAGGTGGGTGAGCTGTGGTGCAGCGTATGGCGGCCACTGCCCAGTGGGCTGAGCAGGTGACCATTAGAGAGCTGAAACTTGGGGCTGGGTCCATCCTGCCGGGGACACAGGCTGCCCTGGTAGGTGGTTGTGGTGGTGCTGAGGTCTGGCTGGATGGTGAGCAGGTGGGGATTGTCTACAGGATAAAGACGGATTCAGGTGGTGGCTCACAGGGACCCCCCCGCTCAACAGCCCTTGCCTCTGGGGGATCAGGCAGGAGAGCAGGGGTAGGTGGTGCCTCACCTGCTTTGCTGGGCTTGATGCTGACAGGCTGGAAGCCTGAGGTGAGGATGGATGAGTCGGCCACATCTGAGTCCAGTCCTTCCTTCTTGCGGCAGTAAATGAGGATGAGGACCAGCAGCAGTAAGATGAGGCACACGGCCACAGCCACGAGGCCGATGTAGAGAGCCACGTCCTCGGGGCCAGAAGCGGCTGCATAGAGGAAGCGTGGTCTTGAGAATGGCGGGGATGTAGGGGCTTCGGAGGAGAGGCCCATGGTTTATCCCCAGGAGAGTAGGGTCTCAGCACCCCCCGGACAGTGGGCATGTGGCAGGGATCATGGTATTGGTGTGTACATTCTAGTCCTCTACCTGCCACAACCTTGCTTGGGACTGAGCGAGTCACGCCCTCACAGGCATAAGATGAGGCTACCAGGAGAGTGGAGGAGGGGAAGAGCTACTTCGCTGGGGTGAGTGGTCTATCCTCGGCTCCTAGGCTGGGGCAAGGTGAACTCCTGGGGTACCCTAAGGACAGGGCTACAGTTTGCGCATGTCTGCCTAAGGATTCATATGTGACAGGTGTGCCCCCCCAACCCCGTGGCAATGTGAGGGGCAGTGGGAACTTTTAAGAGGCGAGGCCCAGTAGGGAGGCATTACATCACTTGGGAGTGCTGCTCGTAGACCATGGGCTTGTCCATCTCTCTGTGTCTACCTGCCTCTGTCTCTGTCTTCCTCTCTTCCTGACATGTGATCTCTCTCTTGTATATAGTACTGACATGGTACTGTCCGCCACCAAGCAGTGTGGCTTGGGGTGGTGGGTACATTTGCCAGAGCTGGCGCCATGCTACTTGGAATTTGAGCCTCTAAAAACGAATACATTTCTCTTGCTATTTCGTTATAGAAATGGAAAATAGGCAGATACGTAACGGGTCGGTTTCCCAGGTGTTTCCAGGTCAGTTTAAGCCCATATGTACGCCACCAGCCCTGAGACTGGGGTGGGTGGGGGACCAACTGCTTGGAGGAAGCACTATCGATTTTTAAGAGTTTTGCATAATGCAAGAAATGTCCATCAGAAAGGAATTGACACAGATAATTAGGTTTTTAATTGAAAGAATAGGGGAGGGTGTAGTCTGGAGGAAAAAAAATCCAACAGAGATCTTTAATTGTTAGTTATGGCCTTGTAATTAACAGGCCTCACATGCCCAGCACCCCACAGGACTTATGCATCGGCTTGGGGGATGGGATAATTTCAAAGCCACGGGGGAGCAGTTGGGTATACAGGAGTCAAGGTTCACATCTGTGCATGTCTCAGGAGGATGGTGGTGTGACACAGGGAAGGCTGTGCTTGAGAAGAAAGGGACCCCTGGGGTCCTAAGCTTTGGAGAGACACAGGCAGGAGAGTGGCTGCCCTGACCACAGCCTCTAGGGCCACCTGTCAGACTGAGGTGAGCCCTGAGGCAGAGAAGACTCACTGTGCAGGCAGAGGTCACTGGTACAGTTGCGCGTGTCCAGGTCAGCACCCCGGCACTCCTCACCCCCATTGCGGGGCGCTGGGTCAGAGCACTCCCGGCTCCGCCAGTGGGTGCAGTCGAGCCCACAGGCTGACCACTTACTCCACGAGCTCCAGCTCCCATCCACTGGATAAGAGAGACAGGCAGAAACCGAACAGTCAGCTTAGGAGGTTGACCTGGGTGGCCTGCCTGTGTGGCCCTGCTAGTCATCTGGACCAGGCAGGGCCCGGGCTTGGATACAATGCCAGGGTCCGGCCCTCCGATCTGCAGGACCTGGAGTGTCCAGCTAGCCTTGATGACACATGCTAATGACAGGGAGACACGATGATGCCGGGGGCTGCTCGGCTCTCCCCACCCAGGGAGGCTGTCCTGGTCCTGAGGTGGTCAGGGCTCGTAGTCACACGATGGCCCTTCTGGTCCAGGCACAGGTAGATCGTGCAGCCCCAGACTGAGCCTAGATCCTGTCCTCAAACTGCATCTTAGACCCTAGACCAAGCCCTTGACTCTGACCACACTGCACCCTGATCCCCACCTCAGACTGAGCCTGGCCCTGTGTGTGGCAGGCGGGTGGGATGGAGCCATGGGGGGGCAGGCTGGTGGGTGCGATGGAGCCAGGCCACGGAGATGGCGTGGTGAGAAACGATGCAGGAGGCGGTGGCCGCTGGTACCTGGGCACAGAGTGGCGCAGGCTGTTTTCTGGACATTCTGCCCCTCACAGAAGGCGCCCCCGTTGAGAGGTGCCGGGTTGGTGCAGCTCCGGCTCCGTTTCTGCCAGCCACGCCCACAGCTGGCGCTGCAGACGGACCACTCAGTCCACGTCGACCACCCACCGTTCACTGGCCGGACAGAGAAGGACTGGGGTCAGGGAGCGGGGGCTTCCTCGGACATGCTGGGCCAAGGCATGGGGCAGAAGGGCAAAGTGCCTATGAGCTGGGAGCGAGCAGGCTGTTGCTGTGCCTGGAGAAATCCTGAGGAGGGCCAAGCCTAGGCTGCTGCGCCCCAGGGGCTGGCAGAGCCTTCAGATACTCCACTCTTGGCAAGTGTCAGGGCACCTCCAGCTGGAACCCAGCTTCTCACAGGGCAGCTCCTATCTGACCTCCCTCTGCCTGTTCTTGGGGGGGGGGGCAGCGCATTCTGAGGCTCTACCTCCCATTCTGGGGACTGAGACGCCCAAGGATGAAGTCTTAAGTCCCTTTGAGCCTCCTTTTGTCTCTTTGTCTCTTGTACCGAGCTCCCCATTCACCAGTGACCAACATGTCCCACCCCTTTGCACAGATACACTTCTGCCCTCTTTCCTAGTCAGGCCACTGTCTGGTTAGCCTGGCCCTTGCTCCGTGCCTTTCTTTCCGTCCTACGAGCCACACATCACGTCCCTGATGGAACCTCAGTACCTCTTCCTGTGACTGGGGAGCCCGGGACCCACCATAAACAATGACGGCCGCAGAGGCGCTTCGGCGACGGGCCACGATGTTCTTGGCCACGCAGGTGTAGTTGGCAGTGTCGGCCAGGCGGGCCTGCCGCACTACTAGGCTGTGCTCTCGTGTGATGTACACATTGGGGTCAAGGGAGGGGTCCACGAGGTCCTCATTTCGGAGCCACTCCACCTAGGGGGAGAAGCCACGACACTACACGGCTGGCCCACGCTGGCTTGACCAGGGTACGGTGCGGCCACTGGGGAGGTGGCAGCCAGAAGTCTGAGCTTTAGGTAGGATTAGAGGTCTAGGAAGCCAGCACCCTCCCACTCACCTCAGCTGGGGGGATTCCTTCTGGGGGACGACAAGGTAGCACAATGCCTTGCTCCAGCGACACTTCCTTGGCCAGTGGCTCCTGCTCAAAGTTCTTACGCAAATCTGGAGGAAGAAAGACAACGTCTCTAAGTGTCCAGGTTAGCCCAGCTGACTTTTGGCCCTTGGCCCTGTGGAAGCCATGACACATGACAGAAGGAGGTGCCAAGTGCATCAGGGAACATGGGAGGATTAACATTCCCAGGCCCTGTCTCTACCCATCAAGGTAAGGCTGTGACCTCCAGGAAGCCTGTCACCCCCCTCTCCAGGGGAAACCCTCTAGTGACCACGCCCGTATGCCACAGGCCTGGTCCAGTACTCACAGGCAATCCGGATGTAGGCCTTCTGACTTTTGGTGGTTCCCGAGGAGCTCCACGCCACACACTGGCACCAGTACTCCTCCAGCCCAAACACCTTCTCTACCTGCTGCCTCGATACATTGATCCGGACCTCCATGGCTGGCAATCCTGCTGGGTTCAGGGCCTACACTGAGTCCCCCTGCCCCAGATGGTTGGTGCCCGGCACCACCTACAGCAGCTTGTGGACACTGTGAGCCTCCCTCAGCCTGGAGGGAACTCCAGGGATGCTGCTGACATATCTCCTGGATGTAAGCAGTATGGCTTCTAGAAAGTTCCATTCGTTCTTTGTCACCTGAGGCCTATCTCAGGGGAGTCACTGGTAGGAAGGTCTCTCAAGTGGAGCTTTGGGTAGCCGGCTGGGAGCGAGTGGGAAACAGACAGGCTGAGCTCTCTGTAGGAGGGCTAGCAGGGAGATCTGACAGGTGATAATGTAACAACTATTAGCATTACAGCTGCTAGGCAGGATGGGAATAGACTCCTGGGACTCAGGGTTTCCCACATGCCAGGGTGGTATCTCACCCCTGCCGTTCCCTTCCCCGGAACTGTCCCTACACTGTTCTCCACGGGGGTGCTCCACTGGGTAAGGAAGCAGGTGCAGAAGAACACATGACTTGCCACAAGCACCCAGGGTGGTCTGAATCCAGTGCCACTGGGTTCACCCGGGTGGCCTAATGTGCTCACGCCCTTTGGGGGGATGGGGCGTGACAGTATAAGAGGTAAGGTCAGCAAGCAGGGCTTAGGGGGAAGGGCTCTGGTGGTCAGGGGGTCTGGGTGTGCCAGAAGAAACCCCCCCTCCATCCCACTCAGATCTCCACCTTCTGCAGCATCCAGAACCAGACACGGGAGTTCTTGGGGGGAGGGGCCCTGGTTTCCCTGACAACCCGGAACTGGGGATGCCCTTCTGTCCCAAAGCCCCCTGCCACCCCTAGTCTGTCCCAGGAGTGAGAAAAGACTGTTTGCTTCCAATTTCTCCTCCTCCTGACCCCAATTTCCCTTGGGTCACTGGCTTATCAGAGAGAGAGAGAGAGAGGCCAGCCGCCAATGTGTTTCCATTGTTAACAGAGAAATTCAATTAGGGTTGCATTGCAGGAGCAGTGAGCCCAGCTGAGCCTGCCGGGCTGGGAGACTGTTTTCCTTCTTCATTTCTCTAACATGTCTCGCTGACCCCTTCCCAGACTCTCCTATGGAGTCTCTCCAGCCATAGCATTGGCTGGCCCCTGGCTAGTTCTCACAGGTTGCGTTTGTCTAGGGGTGCCTCTGGCCGTGATGACCATTAGGCCATTCACCTTGCTCTGGATCCTCTCCTGCTCTTCCTACTCTTTGGGGTGTGGGGTTGGGTGGGCTAAAAGCCAAGGTGCCCTTCCCAGGGCCTGGGTGCAGGAGAAAAGCCCTGGACATCAGCTACCTTCAAGCACACATGAAGGCCATAGAGCCTCTGAGATAGAGTCATGGCAGAGCAGGCTCTCTTCTCCCTTCTTCCTCTCCCAGGGATGGACAACCTCTAGAACATTTTGACCTGGGCAACCAAGTATCCCCTAGGTGCACACTTATGTCTATTTATGGCCCTCAAGCAGCAGTTACCCATAATTCCAGGGCAGCTCAGCTTGGGAGCAACTTTGCTAAGCTGAAGTGCTTTCTCCTTTGTTTAGTCCTTCTTCAATCCCCCTTCCACAGGGATCAAGTTTATCATGAGGACCTAGTTCCAGGCAGCACCTGGGCAGAGGAAACCCTTGAGATCCCCGAGCTGGTCATTAAGGAGCCTGGTTCTGAGTAGGGCATACAGAATCAGCTTCCAACCAGGAAATATGAGCAGCTGTCAGCCTTGGAGAGCAAGGAGGAATGCCAGGGTGGCTGTGTATGTGTGTGGATGAAGATGTATACAAATGGGAACCCAGTGGAGAGTTGCTCAGAGTTTCTGGGTGGTGGAGGATTGGCTGGGTGCTTTGAAGTCAGAGTGGAGCTCTGCTCTCTGATACCAATAAGCATGCGGTGTAGCACAATACATTGTAGCCCATCCCAGAGGCCAGTGCTTGCAGTTATAGATGCCAGGCTTCCCTCAGCCTTCTGGATGGGAAGCGAAGGCAAATGATTGGCATTTGTCTCTTGTGAGAGCCCCCTTTGCTATCCTAGCCCTTAACACATGAATAAACAGGGCTCAGATATGCATTGAACTCTAACCCCTGGCACGCCCTGTCTGACCAAACTGGTTCGGGGTCTGTGCACCTGCAAGATGCTCTTGCCACGGACTCTGTGTAGGTGAGGAAGGCCTTCCTCCTGGCCTCACGGCACTCTGGTCCCCAGCTGAGAGAAAAACTCAGGGAATTCTGATGTGCTGGCCACCGGAAGGCCCAAGACTGGAAGTTCAAGGCAAAAGAGGGACCTGGTGGCTATGTGGGATGTATCCCCATGATTCTGCGTCTCCGCTTATGCGGAGGGACAACCACAGGTGTCAGGGGGAGTGTAGGATGGGGGCTGTCAGTATGTTTGTTTTGCCAAGGTGCAAGGCGGCCTCATCAGAAAGGGCCTGGCACTTGGAACCTCAAGACAGCAGAATGTTTGGGATCAGAAGGCTTGGACAGGTCCTCAAAGCCACAGGAAGGCTGGGCAAGGCTGCAGCTCCCTCTGCTCAGTCCATTCTCTGGAGGACTTGCCACGGCAGTGGTAGGGCTCACCATGACAGGAGGTGGTGCTCTGTCTACGCAGTTACAGGCTTTCTCCACCAACCCA
Source organism: Montemys delectorum (assembly GCA_019843815.1). NCBI lineage: Eukaryota > Metazoa > Chordata > Mammalia > Rodentia > Muridae > Montemys > Montemys delectorum. The sequence continues at coordinate 9,615 of JADRCD010232969.1, forward strand.
CAAAGACCCCTCATTCCCAGTTCACGGACGGAAACACTGAGCTGAGGCCAGGAGGGCCGTGTTGCCTGGCGTTCTCACTCCCAGACGATGTGGGCTCCGGAGCTGCACTTACGGTCGTTGGGCTCTAATGACCGTAAGACTAAACAATCTCTAGTCTTGGGAGGCACTGATACTATCGAGGATTTTCTTGCGCTAGGTTCCCTAGCTCCATCCTGCCTGTGGGAGTCAGAGCTGGATCAGCAGTTTGAGAGCTGTGGGGGCCCAATCTTTAGCACCTAGCACAGAGGATGTGCAGCGAATGAATGCTCAGGGTTTATAGGAAGGAAGGGGCAAGCAGGAGGTATGGATGGGTACGGCTGAACAGTGCGGAGTGTGGGGCTCGTCCAGGAGTCACTAACCTAGGAAACAGGTCAGGGGAGCAGTCTCTGGGGCTTTGGCTGGTGGTGGCCTGAGGCACACGGTGTGGGGGAATCTAGTCTTTGTGAACTTTGGTGGCAGGGGATGGGTGTCTTCTCTGTGGCCAGAAGACCTGGTTGGAGCCCGCTGGAGGTTCTGGACAGGGCAGAGTCAGGGCCTCGGTTGTCTCTGTAAAACATCCCACTTGTGAGGACTAAGAGGCCATCTGAATCCGGGGCTCTTCAGCTTGTATTCACAATAGCGAGTACTTCCAACTGTTTTCCCAGGCCACAGCCTCACCATCTGCCCCGCATGATCCACCCACGGCACAAGCCTGACTAGTTTTCCTGACATCTGCTTACACCCCAGGCTCACTTTCCCACCCAACCCTGAGCCATGCTCAAGGGCCGTGTTCTGCCTCTCACCCCATCCCTTTGGACAGGGGGAACATCCCTTATGCACACTACTAAACTTGGATACTCCTCCTCCTCGTCGTCCGGAGCTCCTTCCTGGGCAGCCACCACCTACTCCTGCTTCCCTAGGGCACGGGCTACACTTTGGTTCACCTCTCTGGATCCTTTCTTGCCTCCCTTTAGCATCTGTATGGTTCTGGTACTTCCTGTCTGCCCGGTCGGATGGCACTGTGGCTCACGCCTCATGCTGGTGGCCTACATGCCCCAGTGGGCGGTCTCCTAGGGCATGTGCTGTGTTTTAGGCTAGCTGAGGTCTTGGTGGAAAGGGGCCTAGGACTAAACCAGAGGCTCTGTGTGTTAGCAGCGGTCTCTGTGCTTTTGGGAAGCACTGGAAGCCTATTCAGGGCTCTCAACCAACGCCCCTCAGCCACCTGTTGCCTGAGACCAGGGCTGGTAATGGGTAGATCTGGTGAGGGTACGGGAGGGTAGTTCTTGGTTTAGCCGCGCCCTTAGAACCCCTCTGCCCCTCACAGCTGAGTCTTCTTGGGTCTCCTTCTCTTGTCAGCTTCCACACCTGCCCCCATGTCACCCATAGCTCTGGTCACATCGCTCTGTGATCTGATGTCCCATAGGTCAGTGGTGTCCCTCTTGTACCTTCATTTCTGAGCCACGACCAGAATGTCTGTGAGCCCTGAGGAAGTCTCCACTCTGTTCTCCTCCCTTTACTAGGGAAGTCACTCCACTGCCTGCTACTCTTGGGGGACTGTGTGCCCAGCAGAGGGAATGTGATGTAATGCAAGCATGCTGGAACAGAAAGCGGGAAAACAGAGAATGAGTTCTTGTGTGGAACCCACTCCCTTCCACGCTGCTTCCCTGCAGGCGCCTCTGGCCAGGCTGCCCTGGTTTTGCGCAGCCCTGTTTGGACTCAGATGTATCCCACATTGCCACCTTTTGCTGACAGATCCTGAGGCACTTCAATGGATGAGTGTGTGTGTGTGTGTGTGTGTGTGTGTGTGTATGTATGTGTGTGTGTTCCCTCCTACTTCCCAAGCTGATGTTGGGGGGTCTTCTAGTATTCATAGGGTGTCAGGTGTGGGGAGTCTGCCTTGCCTGGTGATACCTAAGGCGTTTGGTCAGCAGGTGGTTGTACCCTGGTCTTGCTGCATGCCAGTACTCACAGACCCTCAGGGCCAGCTGAGACCTCTCCCTCAGCTGCCTCCACCCAGAGACCCCACCGGGGGACTCACCGCTGCTGCCGTCAGTGCTGCGTTCAATGACGTGATCGACCTGGCGGACCCACTCCCCATTGCACTTGAAGAAGATCTGGGTGGCGGGCACAGCCTTGCACACCAGCAGCACGGGCTTGTTCTTGACAATGTACACATCCTCTGGCTCAACCAGGAAGTGGGGTAGCAGGTCCGGGTTGGCACCAGGCACTGGATTGGCCACCGTGGCACTCTGCTGGGCACCTGCAAGAGGAGGAAAGGAAGCCATAAGCCAGGTCTTCCCTGAGCCTGGTGGAGGCGGTTGGCATAGCAAAAGTCCAGCTTTGGATGGAACCAAGGGACTTGCAAGTGTAGCTCAGCTGCTCCTCAGCTGGACAGGCAAGCCATGGACATCCTTTCTGAGCCCATGTCCTCTGCAAGTTGGCATAAGAAAGGACCCATGTCTTGACCCAAGACAGAGAGGCACAGTGAGGTCAAGGCAGGTCTCAGCTCTCAGGAGGCCTTGGACTCTGACATCAACGAAAGCTCGGTATTCGTCCAGGGCAAGTCTGGGGATTTGGCCCAGCAGGCACTTGTCCCAGTAGATCAGTGGCTCTCAACCTTCCTAACTCTACAACTCCTTAATCCAGTTCTTTATGTTGTGGTGACTCCGCCCCCATCATAAAATGATTTTTGTTGCTCCTTCATTAACTGTAATTCTGCTGCTGTTAGAAATTGCAATGTAAATCTCTGTGTTTGCCGATGGTCTTAGGTGACCCCTGTGAGAGGGGTTGCCACCCACAGGTTAAGAACCACTGATCTGGGTGAAGGTGAAGGGCCTTGACATTTAAGGTATTAAATACAATGTGAAAGGAGAAAGACAGGGGAGGGTATCCAGGATGTAGTTTTGAGGGGGCAGCAAGTTTTGAGTGGTCCTGGGCAGAGCTACACTATGGGAGGCTGGGGAAGGGGAGAGTGGAGAAAGGCCTGGGAGACATTGTTGATGGGTGACATGGCAGGGTGGATGCCAAGAGAGTCCTCGTGGAAGTTCCAGGACCTGCACCAAGGAGACCTGAAAATGGGTTTTCTTCTCATTTGAACCCAAACCTACAACCATCCCACGAGTCATTTGTCACTAATTACACAGGTATTTGGCTCTGAGGCACTCGATGACATTAAAACCCTCTGTCTTCAGGACACCTAAAGGTGTGGGCGATGCTGCTCACCAAATAGGCTCCAGCTGGCCTGGTCAGTCTTCAAAGCTGCTAGCGACTTTCCACCGACACACAAACTGACAGGGGCCTCTAGGCATAAAAGTGGGGAGACGCCCCAGAAGTGCAGCTACTCTCTGGTATTGGTGACTTTGGGAAGTTAGGTGAAGTCGCTGGCTTTCCATCTGTGAGATGGGGCTACTCCCATGCGGATTCTGGAGGTTCTTCATGAGATTGGCTGCTCTGAACAGCCGCCTCAGGAAGGCACCCTGCTCCTCTGCTCCTCCTTCCTGTCCCCTACCTCCCAGCCCCCTCTGCTGCCACCCTGTCCTTTCCTCCAGTGACTGTCCCTGTAGCCACTCTCTGCACATTCCTGAAAAACTGCAATGAAGGTCAAGTGCACATGAGCAGTCCGTGGAAATGGAGTTGCCCTTCCCAGACCACTTTCTGTTGAGTCCGTGTTAGGCTCAGGAATGGGGAAGATTTGGACAGATAGAGGAAAACCCACACCTTCCATTGCCAGATAGGAGGTCCCAGATAGGAGGTCCCTTATCACAGAACTCCAGTTCTGACCCTGCAGTCAGGAAATGCTTGGGAGAGAGTCTCTCTATGAGAGTCTGTATGTGTGTTTGTTTGTGTTTGTGTGTGTGAGTGAGAGAGAGACAGACAGAGTCTCTCTGTGTGTGTGAGAGAGAGTCTATGTGAGAGAGAGAGTCTCTGTGTTTGTGTGTGTGTGTGTTGAGGATTGAACCTGGAGCATGGAGCTTGCTAAGCAAATTATCTACTGTTAAGCTCCACCTACTTACAGCCTTCGAGCTCAGGAATAGAGGCTTGAGTCTGGCTCTCTGATGCATCTTAGGGCTCAGGCAAACTTCCGAGGCTGAAGAGTGGAGAGGAGAATTGGAGGGGGTGTGGCTCAGGAAGCAATTTAATAGTGTAAGTGCAGGTCGCATGCTGATATATGAACACAGGCAAGCCACAGCATCTCAGTGTCCCCAGGACAGCACACACAAATGGCCAAGCTAGCCCCAAGGCAGGGCTACCACAGTTCTTCAGGGCAGGTCTGGATCTGCCTCTGCACCTGCCCCCCCGCCCCCCTTCACTGGCAGAGGCTCGGCATCACAGCTGGCGCCTGTTTCTCTGCTCAGAGCTGGATGGACACGGGTTTCCCCTGTGGGATGTGAGGCAGAGGGTGGGTGCTGAAGCCTCCCACCTCTCTATCGATCAGTGCAGCAAGTCCTACTCACGTCAGCCGCCCGCTGAACCCAGCACAATCCCTCATGTCTGCATTTAACTGCTAATGAAAAATAAATGTACTGTGACCAATAAGGGACATAGCTCACTTCTCCAGGGCCTCCGTCACGCCACTCTGGTGTGGCCTCCCTCCCACTTCTGGGGTGAGGGTATTTATCAGGAGGCCCCGGGGGGACCCTCCAGGCTGCAACCCTGCCCTCTATCAAGGACACTTATGGGTGAGTGGTAAATTTAAGCTATATCCTCTAGAGACAGAAGGGTGCTGTCTGGGTGGCCGGGGCTGGCTTCTCTATCCATAGCCCCTGCATCTGCACGCCATCCCTACCCACATGTTCCAGAGAGTTCTCTCACCTGAACTATACCGTGTATAGATAGCATGGTGAGCCTTTATTCCCCTTCCCCCCATGATCTGGGCCCCTATGGTGGACACGATTTCTGAATGAACTCTGCTATCAAGGCTGGGACCCAGCACTGCAACCTCAGACGCAAATGGCCTCAGACTCTGGCACAAAGCAGCAGAGTCTTTCATTTGGCCCAAGCCTCCCACTCTCTACTGCCTTAGCCGGGCCTGTTGCTTCTACTGTCTGCCTGGCTTGAAGTGGTGCTCAGGATGGGGCCAAGGCCCTTAGCTGGCATCCCTGAGCATTCCATTCTGGCCTCTGCCATCCCTCCCACGAGGTTGCAGAAAGGCCTGATCTTAGGCACTGACTTCCCTCCTCCCATATCCATCTCAAATTACCTTGGAAACTACACATTCCTATCCTTTACACCTGAGGCCCACCCTCACCGCCCCGATCGCCCTCCCCATAGGTCAAAGCTATTGTCCCCGCAGCTGACCCCCAAGTCCTGGTCCCTGCTGTGTGTCTCAAAGCTTCTAATATAGGTGCTCCCAGTGGGGACTGGGCATGGATGCCTGCTCCTGTCACTGCCAAGATTTCTGAGGGCCAGACACAGGGGGAAACTGTCTGGGCACATTGTGACTGTAGGTGGCTCCTGGGCAAGGGCAAGCTCGGGGTGCACTGCCACATCTGGAAGCCCACTTATCCCTAGTTTTCCAGGGGCTTCTCCTGGTGCCTCCACCTGGACTTTCCCAGCCTCACAGGATGAGGCTCAGGAGCCTTCTTGGAGCTCAGTGTGAAGCTCTGTTGGGCTTGCGGTCACTGGAGACTGCAGACTGGGTTTGCAGATGGCTCAGGCCCAGATGTGAGGAGTAGCGCCTGCCTCTCACGTTGTCAGAAGCTGGTGCTTGTGCACAGGCTGCCCCCAGCAAGACAGGAGCAACATCCTAGCAGTTCTTTGTCCCATGTCTGCTTGGGGATGAGGAGTGAATTCATGTGTCTGTATGCTTGTGCAAGTGTGTGTACCTAGAGAGGCAAACCAGAGGCCAGGGTCGCTGCAGGCTAGGGGGAAAACTAGATGAAGCCCTAGGGCTGGTGGCAGAAAGAGACAAGAGAGCCTCAGGTAAAGGGCCCCGATACCTCTTCTGTAACCTAAAAGGAACACTTCAACTTGGCATACTCACATTGAGTAGCTCCTGCATGCCAGAGGCCATTCTGGGCCTGGGACCTCACAGGAGCAGGTAAGTAGCCCTTTCCTGAGGTCTGGGGGAGCAAGACCCAGTTCCGGCACTGCCCATGCTGACAGGGATGTGGGCGAACAGGAGTGGTGTGTGTATGCGCACACACGAGCGTGTGTGCGTGTGTGATACTTCAGAGAGGGTAGAGTGACAGGGATCCAGAGAGAAACAGGCTCAGGAGGGGACTTTGGGCAATGCTCTAAATGCCAAACCCAGGCTGAAGAGTGCTTAGGTTTAAAAAGGAGATAGTGAGGTCACAGGAGGTAACTGGGCTTGTCTGTTACCAGCATGGCCAGAGCAGAGGGACTGGAGGTGTGTGTGTGTGTGTGTGTGTGTGTGTGTGTGTGTGTGTGTGTGTATACATGTCACAGGAGGTAGCTGGGCTTGTCTGATACCCGCATGGCCAGAGCAGAGGGACTGGAGGTGTATGTGTATGCGCATGTGCGCATATGTGTTTGTACACATGTGCGTGCATGCGTGTGCACATGCACGTGTGTACACATGTGCGTATGCATGTGTGTGTACACATGTGCGTGTGTGTGTGTGTGTGTGTGTGTGTGTGTGTGTGTGTGTGTGTTGGGGGGCTCAGAGTTAGGACCCAGGAGGATCTTGGGATTTCTCTACTCAGGCTTTGGGAAGACTCCAGGGCCTTGGGAAGGGTAGGTGTGGGCGAGTAGACAGTGAGTGCCTGCCCCCTTCTGTCCACCTGGGAAGGACCAGCAAAAGAGCCAGCTCCTCTGAGGGCTTGGGTCCACATCCTGTCACTGGGATTATTTTAACTGTCAACTTGCCACACATCAGAATCGGCTGGGAAGAGTCTCCAGGAGGGGTTGTCTAGACCAGCTTGTCTGTGGGCATGGCTCTGGGGGATTGTCTTACTTACTAATCAGGTAGATGCAGCCCACTGTGGGCAGCACCATTCCCCTGGCAGGCCACCCTGGACTGGATGAGAGCAGAGAAAGTTAGCTGAGTATAAAGCATGCATTTGTGCATTTATTTTCTGCTCTTGACTGGCTGTGATATGATCAGCTATTTGAGCTCCTGCTGCCTTGATTTCTATATGGTGATGGACTATTACCTGGAACTCTTTCTCTCCTAAGCTGCTTCTTGTCTTCATACTTTTACCACAGCAGGAATAAAATTAGGGTAGTCACCCACAGGAGCGTCTGTCCCATCCCATGCACCTCTTTCTGGGGTACAGGCACACAGATCTGGCTTGGATGGCAATAGAATGTTTGTTGAATGACTAAATGACCCCAATTTATACTAGAAATTAAAAGCTGTGCATGGTAGCCCTTCCTCTTAGTCTATGGGAAGACCCAGAGAGAGGGCTGAGGAACCCGCAGGCAGCTATAGGCACACATAGCATCCCTCACTGCGGGATACCCAGCTCTGCTCAGGTGCACTGGACGCGTCTCTGTGTGAGGCTGAGCCCCATGACTTTCCTCGCTGCAGTAGGGAACATGCGACTTTCCAGTGTAGCTTAGAGGCCCAGGGTGGGTGTGAACATGCTTTCCAATGTTTTATTTTTAAAAGCACCACAAAAATATGAGGTGTGATTAATCAAGCTATTAATGAAGTCACATTTACTGAGTAAGGCTTCATCCCAGCCAGCAGGGCGGGAGGGGTGGGGGCAGGATGTCACCTGGCCTCCCACAGCTGTTGCCAGAAGCCAGCTCTTTTCCCTGCGCAGCAGCACCCTGCTCCCTCTTCCTGCCACCTGCTCCTTCCCTCCTCGAAGAACCCCTGGTGGGGTGAACACAGCTGGGGCAAGATAGCCAGCTGCTTCTCAACACCCCTGGGGAAAAAAAAAACACGCTGACTGGGACTGGAGTAGAGGGGAGGCTGTGTCCCCGTTGCAGCCCAGTGTCGTGTGCCAGAGGTTTAACTATAGATGGCAGTTCTCTGCAGGTCCCTGTGGCCTGGGTGTCCCAGCTCCTTAGACAATATGGATGCCCAGGCAGACAGAAATACTGCAGGCAAATGTGCCTCTGGGGTCTAGTGCCTGAGACGTCCCTCTGGCCTCATTCCGAGGACTCCCTCGACGTTCGGTGGCATCTTGACAACTTGCAATCCCTAAAGAGCGTTTGCACATCCTGTTCCAGGCTCTGCCTCCTTCTAGCACTCTGGCGAATGGCATCCAATTTTCTTCCAAGGAAGCTAACACTCAGCAGGCCATGTGGCTGACCCTACTCCTGGCTCCCTCACCAGTCACCCTGCCCAGCTCCTCATGCAGATCCCCGTCTACAGGGATAGGAGTCCAAGTCCTCGGCTAGGATGAGGGAACAGGTCTGGAGCTCTGGGTGGCTTTGGAGTCTCTCTGTGGCCTTTCACAGCAGGGGGCCAGCCTTGCAGGCCTTGGCTATCAAAGCAAGGCCAAACCCAAGGGAAGCAGGTCTGAAGCAGCAACCGCGGTGGATGGCCAGAAGGGGGCAGGCTGACCTCTCAGGCATGAGTTGAGGGTAGTGCTGGGACCAGTGAGTTCTTCGCTTAGCTTAAGCCATCTGGAGTCAGGACCCATTGCCCCTCTGATGGATGGTCACATCTTCTACCTTCCTGGACAGCTTCTGCCCAACCTGTAATACCAGCTCAAACTTCCCTTCTGCCAAAAACCTTTCCTGACCCCCAAATAGCACTGGTTATCCTCCTTGGAGCCCCCAGACAACAATCCTATTGCCAGTTTTGAGCATGTTAGAGCCTGAGTGTTTTTGTCCCCTGCCCATCTCCAGAGCTAGGCTGATGTCCACATGTAGCAAGTGTCCAGAGAGTGTTTGTCAAATGAATGTTGAATTCATCACTTGGAAAGGCACTGGAGCCCAGAGATAAAGGGCAGGAACCAGACAACGCTAACTTTCTTAAGGGCCAGCTCCATTTCCCTTCCAGTCACTCAACAAATCAAAGCAGTTGGCAAGAGAAGTGACTTCCTCAAACAAACAATGGAGTAAAGGCACTTCCTCTAGGGAGAGCAGTCTCTAGGCCATAAGCCACTGGGCCTGGTGGAGGAGGTAAGAGGGCACAGGGGCCTCGTGCGGCCTGCACACACGTAGGGTTAGGAGAGACAGCTGCCCGAGTCTAGTGTTCTTAAAATCTATATAGGGAAGCTTGACGACGAGACCCTAATACATAGGATACATTCTGGGAGGAGGGGTGGGGAAGAGATGAGGAGGGAGGGGAGACAGAGAGAGCTACAAGTGGAAGTGCAGGAAATGGAGGTAGCAAGTCCCCTCCCTGCTACAGACTGCAGGTCTTGGGGCACATAAAGAGCTGTGGGGTTCCAGGTGGCAACTCAGAACTGCGAACTTGTCTGAAAGTGAAGATAAGGTGCCACTGGCCCAGGAATACACCCCAGGAGCCTTTGCGACCCCTAGAAACCTAGCAACCCTTGGCACTGCCTCACAACTGCTTCACACAACCTGGCTGCAGACCCTGCCCAACCTAGAAAGAGCAGCATCTCCCCATCTGTAGTGACCCTGCAGGAGGAGGCAGGGTCAGAGCAGTGACCCACCAGCCATCTGTCCTTCCAGCCATGGCTTCCAGCTGCGCAGGATACCCCGGGGACAGGTCAGCATGCAGGCTTTGGTGACGACTGTGGTCTCTTCCATGTAGGATTATGCACAAAGAAGAGACAGGAGGTGAGAGACCTCACAGTGTCTCAGAAGGTATGGCCGTTCCAAGCCGCTCTCACACACATGCATGCACCCACTCTGGTTTCCATGGTAATGTGTGCATGAAAGTGTCACAGAAGCCGGAGCCACCTTCCCAAGACTGGAGGAAAGTCACCCTCTTCCCCAGTGGGCTCCAGGTACTTGGACACAAGGACAGACACAAGCGCCATGAAGACAGGCAGACAGACTGAACTGCCAAAGAGGAGTGTGGCCAGACAACCCTGCCCTGGTTGCTGTACACGGGGCTTTCGTTGGTAGATGAAGTGTGCTGCTTCTGACTGTCTCTGTGAGACTGGCCACATCCCCTACAAGTGACAGACAGTCAGTCACAATATGGGCATCACCTCAGCCTGGCTCTGCTGCACCCACCACTTCCCCTTCCACTCTGGTTTCTCAAAGCCGCTGGCCCTTTGCACATGCCCCGTGCTATCTGCACCTCATCCCCCTATTTCCCATGGCTGCCCCTCTTAGATCCACAGTCTCAGCTCCAGTCTCACTCCTCCGGGAGTCCCCATGGCTGTACTGTTCAAGTGACCACTGCTAACTCCATCTGGTCCCCAGGCACTGACCACAGAGAAGTCTTCTGCTCTCTGTCTACATGCGGCATGTCAGTAGCGTGTGGCCAACACCTGTGCGGGGCCTGGCGAGGAGTGTGGTGTGCCATGTTCACAAGTGTTCTAACTCTGTCTGGCACCCCCCCCCCTTCCGGGTGACACTGCTGCCATCACTGGGAGCCCTCAAGCCTGCTGGCAAAGAGGACTTGGAAACTCTGGAGGACAGAGAGCTGTCGTGAGGGACAGAGCCTCGGGCCCTACTCAGGAGCCTACCCCCTTCCAAGGGGCCTTGCCTCGGGCCGGAGAAATAGTTAATAAGACTGAGGTCTAAATAAGCATTTGATTAACAAACGATAAAATAGCTATTGTGTCCCTGAATTAAGCTGTAATTGTGGTTGATAATTGGCTGGTTAGAATTTAATAAGCTACAATTAAATAGAATGGAATCCGGGGTAATTATGTGGTCACAGAGCCCAGGGAGAAGGGGGGAAGGGGGAGGTAGAAAGGAAGCTTTTCCCTTCTTTGACTTTGCCAGTGGCATGTGGCGGTGGGCCTCCGTGGGCCTCCGTGGGCCTCCGTGGGCCTCTGTGGGCCTCCGTCTGGCTTCCATAGAGGTAAGGATGGTGATGGCATGTGTGCCTGTGTACCTCATGTCCTCCTCCATCTGTCCCCTGGCAGTGACGGGCGCAGGTACCTCGTCACTACTCAGTGCAAGGCAGCACACAAGCCTTGCCAGGGCCAGGGCAGCCTCAGCTGAAGGAGACATAAAAGAGCTGCTGCTGGCACCGGTCCCTGTGGGGCGGGAGGCCAGGAGAGCGCTGGGAACATCGCAGAGGAGGGAGGCAGGCCGGAAAAGAGGGAGTCCTCTAGTCTGTCTAGTGAAGAACCGGACTCAGAGAGGGAGAATGCCCACTCAAGGTCACACGGCAAGCAGCTGAAGAGCTGGGGCATTCACTAGACTGCCTGTGGGTCAGAGGCAACTCAGACTGGCCTGCAGGCTGGAGGGCGTTCTCCCGGGTTAGCACCCAAGCCCTCCCCGTTTTCATCTGTGACCTTCAACAGGTAAACTTACTTATAGGCTATGTAAAGATGGTGGCAGTTCTAGAAATGTGGCCATAGTCCAGTGTGGCTATCCCATGGCAGGCAGGTGTGGCCCCTGGCAGACACACAGGGCTGATGGATGGCCACTGCCTACGTAGCTGTTTATGACCCCATCAGCGTTTTTTTTTTTTTTTTTTTAACAAGGTTGCCGGCAGTTAATTTAATTAAAGATCCTGTCCTGGATGTGATGGCATTTCATATCTCACTGGCTTAACGGAGCTCAGCTTGAGTGGCTCTGGGGTTGTGGAACCTCTGAGAAGGAACTGAAGGCTGCAGACACAAGGTGGGTCACCGTCATCAGCCCTTGGACCCCGTGAGACACTACAGGATCGCCACTGCCCAGGGAACACTCGTCTCACCATAACGTGGCTTGCCTTCTCACTCTAACCTCAGGAGGATTTTGGGAGGCAAAGACCTGTTTCCACTCTACCCCTTCGAGGTGAAGACATGGATGCCCAGGGCAGTGAAGCACAGCTTCCTACCAGGCAGGCGAGTGGCTCACCAGGGCGTGAGTGGTCCTCAAGCCTTGCTGCATCCAGTGTGCAGAACACAGCTGGGCTCAGGTCTTGTCCCAGGGGAGTGGCCTAGTTACCACAGCAGCAAATCCTGGGTAGAGCCTCCCAGAACGACAGTTGCTGGCACATTTGCTGGTGGCCCCCTGTCCTCCTGAGCCATGACCACACCAGCACAGTGACAGTGACCACAGGTCTCCAGATAACAAGTGCCCTAGCTCTCAGAAGTTAAATTCTCTACCTCACTCTTAATCTAGGGAGCAGAGGAGAAAGCCAGACACTTTGTCAGGGCCAGCTTCTACCCATCCATGGCTTCCCAACTGGCTACCTAGCTCCTTCCACGGAGCACATTCCAAGTTAGCCTGGGGCTCCTGACACAGTCCTGACTTCCCCAGGACCTCCTGCTATCTGGGTCATCGGCTCCAAGGCACCTTAGAGAATCCTGGTCTCTCTCTGCTAGCTCCATATGTCTTCAGGTTTTCTCCTGAGTCCTCCGTTGCTGCCAGGCCTCCCAGTTCACCTTGTCCTCTCTCCCTAGCCTCAGCTACAGCATGGCAGTGCTGTTTCCAGAATGATCTGAACTATACCTCACAGGGCAGAGGCCAGTTCCTGTAGCTCCCATGCCATCTTGTGTAGGCCCAGTCTGTGCAATCCACCATCTTACAGGGCGCCCACCCACTCCCAGTGCTCCTAGCCCCATTAATTCAAGGAGGCCCATGTGCCCTCCTGTAGGCCACCCCTCCTGGTGCCTCACATCCTGGGTGTGTGAGGCCTGCTCTTGGACCCTCCATGGATTGCCATAGGCCCACTGTGCAGGTGGTTTCAGTCTCCGTCAGACTATACACCCTCCAAGGTACATCCAGGTCCGTGGCATCTTGCTCCAGCAATGTCCTATTTCAGGGCTGGATGTTGGAGGCCAGAAACAAAAGTCCTAACTCTGTTCTGCCTGGCTGTGTGGTCCCCAGCCAGCCAATTTCCTCTGTGTCAGAGCGGCGGGACTGGATCTGGGCTAAGGTTGGAGAGAGAGAGGTGATAGTGCTGTTCCCACCCCCTTGTCAGCTCAGTCCTGGAACTGCCACCACCAGGCAGGCTGGCTGAGAAGCTGGAAAGCCATGTCGGTGTGGAACCTCCCACAGTCAAAAACGTTGACAACTGACTTAAACATTTTAGACATTGTGTTGGCCAAACAAGCTGGCAGTCCAAAGCCAGAGTAAATAATGCCCGAGGTCTCTCAACTTTACAAAATAGGATCACAGCAGGGCAAGGGGGAGTCCCTTCCCTGGCTAAACACCCTGGCTCTGTTACCACCCCGCTGCTTAGTTGCCTCTCCCCTGCTTCTCTGGCCCAGCACTCATTCACTCTGGATCTGTCTGCTCTGCAGTGAATGGATACCCTGAGGCCAGGCAGAGAGACTGGGACTCATCTGCCCCCCACAGGCGCCTGAAGCTTCACTGGGATTAGTTAAGATCCACCCATCCTTAGCTGAGGCCTAAAACCTTGTCCCTTCTAGAGGCCGAGGGACAGCAAGAGCTATGTGATGCTCTCTGCCTGGGAAAGGAGGAGCTAGGGAGCAGCCTGGGCTTCAAACTGTAACCAAGGAGCCAGCAGAAGGTTGCTGCAGACGGGTAGAGGCAGTGTGAACTGGCAACCCCAGAGAGCAGATTCAATTAAAAAATACTCCCCACCTGGGAGGGAAGGAGCTGGGCCTGGCTTCAACCTTAGAGCTGAGAGGAGGGTATCTGGCCACAGCCATCACGCCCCTGACAATATAGTAATGAGCCTTCACCCCGTTTTAATTATCCGATGTCCAAATAATTACCAGCTTGTTTATTTCACTTAACAGCAGCCATACTTTTTCTCCTACTATCGATTTCCATGTTTTCTTGGTTGGTTCATTATCTTTCCTACCCCTTTCATAGGCTCCTAAGGTCTTGGGTGAGGCTGGAAGAAGCAGAGAGAAGGAGCTCAAGGAGGAAGGGAAAAATGGGTGAGCCTTTACTGTGCAGCCTGAGGTAAGCCACTGTCTCTGGGCCTTGAGTCCCAGAACCCTTATTCCCTCCACGCCCACTCATCTTGATGAAGTCAGGGTGGAATGTTTGAAAATGAAAGAAAGGAGGAGAAGATGGTGGCAAAAGCTATGTGCCCTCCCTGTCAAGGACCCCTGAAGAGACAGGCAGAAAGAGAGTCAAGGAAAAGAACAGAAGGAATCTTGGAGGGGTGAGGCACTAAATGCCAACTGTGGTCCTCGGAGGCCTTGGGACAGAGGCTTGGTTTTCTGTTGTTCCCTAGGAGATTCACCCCACAGCAGCCTAGCCCTCCCCAGGTCTGCCCCCCATCCTTGGCTTCTGCCTCACCTTGCTTTCCATCACCATGGAAACACAGGCGATGCTATGATATCACCTGAGTTGCAGAAGAGCAGCCCATTGCTTTGGTTTAGGCGTGGGGGTGGAATATTAAAAGGGAGGGTCAGGGCCTCTTTGGGTGGAAGATTTAGAACTTTTTAGAAGAGGTCATGTGCTCTTTAATAAATCACTAATAATTGCATGGATATTTAAATCTTAATACAAACCTGCAGTGGTCCCAGTAGGGACCCCCCACCCCCCAGGCATTTATGGCTATCGGGTTGGAATATCTAAAAGTTGATATCAGCCTGGCTGAACTGCTACTACGCTGCAGCTAAATGGGTAATTGGGAGTGAGAGATAGTACCCGTGGATATAAATTACCTACAGTAAACTCAGGGCATTAACAGAGGGTTTATTATCAATTATCTCTTGCTTGTTCCCCTTAAAACGAACTTTAAGTATATTAATGAGGAAATTTACGAGTCTTAATGAAATGGGGGAAGTGTAAAGAGGCTAAGCCCCTCCCCCAAGCTGGCTACCCTGGGACACTCAGCAGTCTGGTCCCAGCTGCGTGTGGACATTGGGCAAAGCCAAGCCCTACCTACTTCGCCCACCCATCTCCCAACCCTGACCCCAGGGACAGGAGCTGTGGGAGAGGGGGCAGCTTTGGTAGCACAACGGTTTTGTTCATCCAAAAATTCCCACCAGGGTCTGTTGCTGCAGGAGACTGAGGGCAAGGAGACCTTCATCTGCCCCCTCAGCACAATGTGGGCACTGCCACCAGAGCGGCACAAATGGAGTGTGGTGGGGGAGGGGAGGGCAGAGAGAGAAAGGAGGTGGGGAGCTGGTTCTCTTTCCAGGCTTGGAGGCTGCTCCCAGAGGAAGCCAGGGGCAGAACCTTTGTGTCTCTGTGTGTCCACCCCACTCCTTAGCACATCTCTCCCCACTGAGATGCACTCCAGACACAAGCAGCCACAGGCTGGCTTGCTTCAAGGTCGGCTCGACCTCCTTCTGGTCCAATTCACCGCCCAGCAGCCTTGGCTCCCTCTGGTCCCCAGCACCAGGGCTTCTGACTCTCTCTGCTGTCCTTGGCTTCTCCTAACACCAAATGTAAGCTGAGCCTGGAGTGGCAGCTTAGAATCGCCATGCAGGGCAAAATCAGGCTTGACCTCTGTCTGGAGCCCACCCATTGGTGGGGGACAGGCACTGGCCACATCATTGGTGTGGTAAGTCTAAGGGTTACAGCCTCTGTCAGATTTGGCTCAGTGCTCACTGCAGCAGATCCCTGGGGAACCTGATCTGGGTGCCTTGGGCAGGTCCCTGGAGCAGGCCTTGCCAAGCTGTGTAAGATGCCAGGGCACAAGGCTCGGGGGTCTGTGAGGATGCCCTTCAAGGTCAAAGCACCGCTCTTTGGAGTCTTTGCCCCCATCCTGTGTCTCTGCCTATCTCTGAGTCATGGTGCCGGTATCCATTGGGAAAAAGTGCTATGGGTCTGACGGTTTTCTGAGGCTCCTCCCTCTGGGCCCCTCTTCCTTGTCCACTCTTTGTTCTTAGGGAACAATGGACATCACACAGACCTCGGGACATTTCTCCTCAGCCACCCATATGGCTACCCGGCTTCTCCTAAGGAAAAAAACATATCCTGGCTGGAAACCTGCTGGCTCTGCCTCATGTTTCTCCTGTCCTCTCCCAGCCGCTGAGCCTCCTAGCTCCATTCTGACTTTGGGCCTTGGTATCTGCTGTTCTCTTTGCTAAGGATGTTCTCTCTCTCTCTCTCTCTCTCTCTCTCTCTCTCTCTCTCTCTCTCTCTCATGCACACACACACTTAGCTCCTACACTCAGTACTTCCTCAAGAAGTGTCCCCCATGCCCACCCTGACGTGCTTCAGTGCCCCGCGCTGGGCTTTGCTTCTTTGCCTGACTCTCTTGCAGCATGGTCAAACAACCCCATAGGCCCTCAGTCCACTCTGCCAAGGGAATGGATAGCTCCCTGGGCACCCCCGGCTCTGGTCTGTGGAGGGACTCAGGGTGCTTTCTGTGTAGCAGGAGAAACCAGCAGGCGCAGAGGCAGCACATAGGCCTTGTATGGGGAGCTATGGGGAGCAGACAGTCTTGGAGGACATGTCAAGCGGCTACTGCAGAAGCAAGGGTGTGACACTTGGTGACAGTTTCCTTGATGGCCGCAACACTGGACAAGGGAGACCAGAGAGGGATCAGACCCAGAAAAAGGGTGACAGTGTCCCCTAGCAGGCAGTGGGAGGCTGCCTGACAGGGCAGGGCCTAGAGAGGAGCTACACCTGCACAAAGCATCCATCCGGGCACAGCAGGTTGAGGCTAGGTAAGGCAGAGCAGAAAGCAAGGATGGCTGTCACTCCCTGCTCAGTTGACTGAGCCGATGGCAATGGAGGGTCAGCCAGGCATAAACAAATAGCCTACCCTGTACTGTTGAGGGAGGGGGGTGGGGCTCCTCTGGCAAGCTGCAGAGATACCAGCTCACTCTGTTGTAGAGCCTGTGTGTAACGCCTGCCAGCTGAGAGCACAGGTCAGGGAGTCCACAGCTGGCACTGAGGTCTGATGCCAAGAACCCTTATGGATAGGGTAAGTCACTGAGCCATCGACTTGGACGTGGATGCCTGACTCCAGCTGCAGAGCAGCAGGTATGGCCCCCTTTGCCTCGGGGCAGAAATCCACTAGCCTTAGGCTTCAGGCTCTGACCAACCGGGAAAGGCCACACACAGCTACATACAAACATTGAGTTTCTGCCTCCTGCTGGGAAGGGGCCTGATGCGGGTACAGCTTCCCTGACAGCTGTCTGTCAAAATCCTTCTGGCCCTCCCACAACCCTGCTGGAACCAGAGGGCACTGGTTGAACTCAGCTCTTCTACAGTATCCTCCTAACTCACTGCAGACACAACTCCAGGGTCTCTGAGTGGACATACACCATCTTTCCACTGCCTCAGGCAGGCCATGAGGAGGGCTTAAGAGAGCAGCGCTCTGCCCTCCACCCCCCCATGAAGGGCAGGCAGTGTAGACCCAGAATCATTCCTCATAAGAGGACATCCCATGGCTGTCCTGCACCCTGGTGTCTCTTGAGATTCCAGGATTTGTCCAGGGGGTCTGCCAGCACCTAGGGCCTCAGATCTGTCTTCTGACACTTCAATCACCTTGGACCCGAGTTTAGTTGTGTTTATTTTTAAAGTGCCTTATCCACCCCACCCCATTATGCAGCCTCTTGTGCTTAACTGTCTCCGGCCTCGGGGGGCCTCTCCCCTCCCTCTCCCCACACCCCCACCTCCTGCCTCTGTAAACACCCATCTCCTCTGTGCCTATAATTAGCCCCAAACAGAATAATTCATAACAAACTTTATTTCTTGTGGCATCTTTCTTGCTAATGTGTCACTGAGCGCCTCTCAGCCTCAGCAGGAGGGAAGCTAGTCTGAGGTGGGGGTGGGAGCGGGTGGGGGAAGAACCCTGACCTCACCCCACTCCCCAGCAGACATTGATCCTATGACACCTGCCTTTTCTAGAACATATCGGAATGGACATATGTAGCATGTAGTTTTTGTGTCTGGCTTCTTCCACGGTGCCCCGCTTCTGCGGTTCACCTGGGCTGCTCTCTGCACACACAGTGACACTTTCTGTCACTGGACAGCGTGGATCACAATGTGGGTGGATCACAGTGCATCTGCCCATTCTCTCAGGTTCTTCCACAAGCAACCTCCGCCGGCCACAGCGGCCGCGCTGAATTCGTAAGTGACCCTGCCTTTGCAGGATGCTTTGTCTCTATTTACTGTGACATCTCAAACATGTGTCCCTACAGCTCCATGGCTCTTGCTATTCCCATTTTGCAGATGACAAACTACAACTCGTGTTGGGTCATACAATGAGCAAGATGCGGCAGAGCAGGACAGTCTGGCTTGAGTCTGCTCTAAGCCTCTGCTCTGCTGCCACCCACAGCTCCTCTGGGTCCGGTGCTGGGTGGGGCTGTGAGAGGCCCCAGTCAGAGTTCCAGTTCCCCCAGGGCTAGAAGTAGACGCCAGACTGCCACGTCCTGGTCTGCCATTGGCACCCACAATGGCCTTTGTCACTAAGAACCTCAGTGGGCAGAAGGAAGTAAATCAAAGCTGGCACAGGGCGCTTGCTATGTTAGTTAACCGTTACTGCGAGCTCTGAACCCGGGCGCTACAAGTTTAGCTAAAGAGTCAACACTGCCTCTGGTGTTCCCACAGCCAGACAACTAGGACCAAGTCCTGCCGCACTCAGCCGGGTCACGCCCCCATTTCTGGTGAAGGAGGGAGTGGAGCTTCTTAGCTGGAGAAGAAACAAAAACTAGGCAGAGAGTCTATGTGGTGTGTGTGTGTGTGTGTGTGTGTGTGTGTGTGTGTCTCAGCCTCTTCTGTTTTGCATGCCTGGAGGGCAGTGGCCTTCTCTGGTCCTGGAGCCAAGCCCTCAGTGTGGGTCATGGGGACGGGTCTCACCTTTGGTGCCACTTGTCCCAAACAGAAGAAGTTGTTTGTTTGTTTGTTTGTTTGTAGTTGACCTAGACCCAGTCTGTCCTCTTTGCTCAGACTCGGGGAACAGACAAGCAAGGTCAGGTAGAGGAAGCTTCCCGACCCTTACAGCTGGCTTCTGTTAGGAATCACTCCTGGGACTGCCAGGACAGAGAATCCTCTCACTCCACTGCCACTCCAGCCTTGCACAAAGCCAGCAACCCCTAGAGGCTGGGCCCTCCAGAGGGGAGAAAGAGATGGGGAGGTGGCCCCTTGCAGAGCCCAGGAGCTCAGAGGGGAGCAGGAGGGTCAGTTCGTTAGGGACAGGGACGCTGTAAGACCGGCTAGTGGGAATGAATAACTGCTCTTGGCTCTCACACTCTGTGCCCCAATTCACAACGCAGCTCCAATGTCCTCAGACCCCTCACAGCCTCTCTCAGATGCCTCTCAGCTGTCCCTCCCCCCAACTTCCTCCCTCTGACATACAGCTCCTCCTTTCTCAGAGACCCATAGGCTCCTTACAAAGCTCCTCCCCACAGAGACAGCAAAGGTCCACAGGTTAATGTCCTGTAGTTCTGTGGAAGAAGCAGGGAAGTGGGAAAAGACTGGGCCACTTCAGCCATGCACACCCTGATGCCAGCATGCAGCTTCAGGGGCGAGCACTCACACGCTAGATCCAATCCAGGCTCTGTGACCTGGTTACAGTACAGCCCTGCTCTCCCTGACCAGTGGCCTTCTTGGGGTGTACTGATGCTGTCATAGTACCCCCACTGAGCCAATGTGGCTGCAACCATCCATCACTCCAGCCCTGGGACACATGTCCACTCTCTTCATTTCCTGCAGACCTTGTTGCTCCGGGTTTCTTGGCTCCGAGCATCCTCCTCTGATAGCTGCTGAGCAACCCAGCTTTATCTCCATCTCACTAAAGATATGTGAAGTGCTTTGGAGGATGTGGGAAGGGTGGGGCCACAACAGAGGAGCATTCACTCAAGTGGGAGCCAATGAGGTAGCTGCATCTCATGAGTGGACGTGACATCAGAGAGGCGGTTGACAAAAGGGTCTCCTTTGAAGAGCACTGGGTGTCAGCAAGTGGCATGGCTGGACACAGCAAACCAGTCAGGGAACAGAGAAGGGGGCTGCAGCTCCATTATTGGATGCCTTTAGCTGCATTCCTGACCTCTGTCTCTCCTTTCCCCATAAACAGCAGCTCTATTTTCTTTCAGGGGTCCACCACTGTTCCATAATTAGCCAAGTGGTTTGGATGGAACTATGCCTTATGAGCTCCAGGGTGCATCCTTGATTGGCTCCAGTCAAGTGCCTCTCTTGTTTTGGGGTGGCAGTTGGCCTGAACATGCATGGAAAGGGGTCAGTGTCATCCTAGGAGTAGGATAAAGAATTGAGGGTTGGAGCTGTTGCAGCCACCCTGTCACCAGAGGGCATGGAGAGACTAGGGGCTGAGAGAATAGTCCAGAGTGACTGCACCTGGGCATCAGGCTTTTCTCAGTCAGCTATACCTGTGGGTTCTTCAGTTGCAAGAATCAATAACACCTATTTACTGTTTAAGTCAATTTGAGTTGAGTTTTCTGTCATACTGCAACCTGAAGAGTCTTAACTGAGAGGCTTGGCTACAAAGTCTGAAACATGAGCAGAGAGGCAGGAAGATGAATCTGGCAAGGCAGATCAGAGAGGAATTTGAGTAAAGGACATGTTATTCCTTTAGGTGCTGGGAAGGCAGAGAAGGCTTTCTTAGTAGGGGAGTGGCTCCCTGGCTTCTCCCAGCGCCATCAGAATGAGCCCACTAACCCCTGCTTCCTACCTCACTCGCCTCTTAGCACAGTCAAGCAGTAAATCAGGTTTGTTAGAAAGCATGGTAACAGCACTAGTCCACTTTTTGGTTACTGTAACAGAATATCCCAGGCAGGCTAACTTTATAAAGAAAGAGGTTTACTTAGTTGCCTTAGTTTTGTTTTTGTACTGCTAAGGCTGAACTTGGAGCCTGGAACTTGTTAGGGACAAGTGAGCTAGCTGTACCCCCCCCCCTTAGTCCACAACTGTCTAGCTGTACCTCCCCCCTTAGTCCACAATTGTGGAGGCTGAAAATCTCCCTGGTTCAGCCTCCGCTGAGAACCTCATAGAAGCTGGTGTCCCAGTATTAGAAGTGTGCCTGGGGGGCTGCTGAGATGGCTCAGCGGGGAAGAGCACCGATTGCTCTTCTGAAGGTCATGAGTTCAAATCCCAGCAACTACATGGTGGCTCACAACCACTCATAATGAGATCTGATGCCCTCTTCTGGTGTGTCTGAAGACAGCTATAGTATACTTATAATAAATACATAATAAATAAATCTTTTTTTTTTTTTTTTTTTTTTTTAAAAAAAAGAAGTGTGCCTGGAAGAACAGCTCAGGTCACACCATAAGGAAGCCGAGTGCTGGGGAGGGCCGTCTGTGCTCTTGTCTATTATCAGCCGTGTGTGGGAACCAAGGGCTCCGTGAATACTACTTTAACCTCATCTGAGAGCAGAGCCTCCAATATACCAAGAACATCTCTCAGACCCCACCCCTTAAAGGGCCCGCTACCCTCTTTACTACTACACTGAGAACCAAGCCTCCAGCATGTGAACCATTGAGGACACTTGGGCCACAGCCAACCACAGCAACCACTTTATCTGGGAAAAGATCTGAGAACTTGAGTGGATGCCTACAGGATGAGAGTCTCTACCCACAAAGGGAGCTCCCGGACTGCTCTTGTCAGTAACTTTCTCATGCAACAGTGTCTGGCACACAGCAAGAATGAATTCTCTAGAAGGCTTTTAGAGGTGGCGACAGGGACCCCTCAAGAGCTACCAGAGGTCTTAGCGGGCAGAGTGCAGGTCTAATTAAACTGGCTTTAAGTATGAGAAAGAGGCCGGGAGCTGTCCGTGGTACTACGGCACCAGTCCCTGCGAACTTCACAGCCAACTGACTCAGTGCTAGCTTGGAAAGAACTAAAAGCATCTTGGGAACTGGGTGGAAAAGCAGACTCCATAACCTTTCTGTCTCTGTTCATGTCACTCCCAGAAGACCTTCTGCGTGAGACAGATAACCTGACAGAGACCCAAGCTGCCTGTTCTCTCTTCATGACCACGTCTCCATCCTGGTACCCAAAGCTTTCCAGGATTGTAGGTCCCCAAAGTTGCTCAAACATCAGCCCAATCCAGAAGCCTGTGCTGGGGACTCTGGAAAAGCATGCCAGGCAGAGGCAGGCCATGGGAAGACAGTTGGAGAGACAGGCTGCATGCCAATAGCAGTCTCTGGAGAGCCAGGCAGGTGAGTCCAGTCTTCCCCATCTCATGGTGCACAGAGGGAGGGGTGGCCTCCCTGTGATGCTGAGTGGGAGGCAGAGGCCAGCGCTGAAAGTGCAGACATGGGTGTGTGGCTGGAAAAATCCACAGGTCGGAGCTCAACATGGGGGCTGGAGCGGGGGTAGGGGCAGGAGTAGAGGAGACAGGGTTCCACATGGGGACTGGAGTATCCGTGGGGGTCGGGGACAGGGTGGAGAGGGGCCTCAGAGCAGAGATGAGCTGTGAGAGGGGAAGCAGCCCCATCAAATGGGAAGACACTGTGCGTGCCTCATTGCAGACTCGAACGCAGACAGCGCAAGCAGGTGGTCATGGCTGCCCCGAGCATCCTGCTCTGGTGGGACTCCCTTTCTGACATCGTCTTCAGGGGGCAGAGGCCTCCTCACATTCTAATTTTGCCCAGGAACCATTCTGGCTCCACAATCCACAAACTTATCTAAACCCTCCTGGAAGCAATTTATATTTCCAGCCTGTATCACCTCTAGGGGAAACGATTTTCAAAGTTTGTTCCCTGCCGAGTACAGCAGGATTTCCTGTTATTGGTTTTAAACCTGCCTTCTCCTGAGCTTGGTTGGGGGCCCGGGGTGGGGAGGGAGCTGCCTGTGAGGCAGCGTTTAGCCGAGGAGAGGAGTGGCCCTTTCTTGCTGGTTTTTATAGACTTCCATGTTTCCCCACAGACTCTTCCTCCTGAGCTTGTCCTAGGTCGACCAGGCTGAGTTTATGTACTGGTCTCCTTTCTACACAGCTGCCTCGACAACCACTCAGGTTTCAGGAATGTCACCATTGCCTGCACAGTGTCATTTCTGGGCTCTCAGCTGCTCTCACATCTCTGTAAGGCCGACTCTCACCCGGGATCAGTGCCTCCATTTCACAGATGTGCAAATTGAGTTTCTACAGCACACCAGTCAATCTGTGACCATCCCCTCCCCCAACTCTAATGGGTATACCTCCCACACGGGGCCACATTGCAGGCTACATCTGTCTTCAGCCCTGTGATGGGGGAGGGAACATGGATAACTTCTCCAGCTCCCTCCTCATCCTGTCCAGTGCACTGCTGTCATTCTATGCCCCCAATCCCCTTTACCTAGACAGCCTCCATGATGTGACCCCATCCACATTCAGTGCCATCTTCTGCCTAGCCCACTGCCTTTGAGGTGAGACCTCCCCGAAAGCCATCCTTCACTGGCCTGGCATTTGCCATCACCCCAAAGAGTTGAGATTTAACTGCAAACTCCATATTTTTTCATACATACCCAAGCTCTTCCAGATATTTTATTTGATTGTTAGAGAGAGAGAGAGAGGAGAGAGAGAGAGAGGAGCTTTGATTCTTTGCCCAAAAGCACATCTCCCAATTCTCACCAAGAGGGCTGTTTGGCTGTCCAACCTTTTGTTTCTTTTCTTTCAGTTTGTCAGTTCTTTATCAATGAGAAAACAGTTGCTTTGAATTCCAGATGAGCCCATTTCTGAGACATTTTTAAACAGGGCTCCCTCTACATTCCTGCTCAGGTGCATGTGTGGTCAGGCTCATCTCTACCCTGCTCTCCTTCCCGCTCGGCCACACACCTGCACATCGGGAGCTCAGAGCCATCCTCTGCAGAGCCCAGTTAGCGCATAGGTTTGACAGGAGGGAAGGAGCCAGAGCCAAGCAGGAAATGCCAGCACAGGAGAGAAACGCATGAGGGGCTATCGAGCATCTGCAACTATGGGAAAGGTACAGGGGCTCTCCTGAGACTCCTGGATGAAGGCTGGCTGCTCCTGACTACCAGTAGGGGTCCAATGGCTTCCACCCAAGAGCATTTGTAGGGGACTTGCATACTGCATTGGCCAGTGGCCACTGTTGACAGGCAGAGACGGGACTGGCAGGAAGCCCTGAGTGCCCCCCTGTGGTGGGGGGCTGGCTGTGAAGGGCAGGCTTCCTGATCTGGCAGCAAGGTCACCTTCACCCATGGGCGCATCCATCCCCAGTGCCCAGGGCCAATGTCCACTTCTAGGTGTACAAGCCAGTGAGCCCCAATCCTCAGGCCCAAGTGCTATGTGAGAACACCTGTCCTAAGTGACCCAGGCCAAACCTCACCTCTCCTTGACAGTGCTGCTCATAAAGTGAGGGGCTTGCCCGCAAAGCCTGGGCTTTCTGAACACTTCCATGAGATGCAGTAGCCACTCAAAGTCCCAAAGAGATGGTGACTCCCAGCCATGTCATACAAGTGCCCTAGAGGGCCCACACAGGACTGACTGTCCCCTCGAGCCTTTGACCTGCCTTGTGGTCACAGCTTTGCTCAGTGTCTCCGCACCACTGGTACACGACAGACCCGGACTGACAGCAGCTCTGGCCCAGAACATCCATGGTGCTTCCACAGGAGCCTTCAAAACAAATGCACAGCTCCTCAGAGACCCAGGAGGGAGGAGATGCTGGCAAATTGAATTGTAATCAGAGACTCCATCTCCCAGAGCACCTCACAGCTTCTCTCCAAGAGACTGGGCTGGGCTCACAGGGAGGCAGGTAGAAGAAGGGAGAGGTGAGGGCAAGTGGGGACCATCAGAAGACAGGACACAAGTCTGTTTCTTATAGTTCTGGCATCAGATCTTTCTGGTTCCCACTTTTTCTCTCTCTAGGCATTTTTCTTCCCCTTAGGGTCCACAGAGGGCTCAATAGAAAGATCTTTAAATGAATGGTCCCTCCCTGGCCGTGGGGAATATATTAGAGGCTGAAGCGATGGCCAAAGTGGGACAGTAATCCAGGAAAGACAGGGAGACGAATCAGGCAGGCTGGCCCACTAATACCGTCCATGTATCACTGCAGGGCCTACACACAGAGAGCCACTTCTCAGCCACAGACAGGACAGGGACAGGAGGGGGACCATGTCTCCGCTCCTTTGTTCTCTTCTGCATGCCTGACAGCATGTAATTATTTCATGTCTTCATCTGTTCACTGGGGTGTTGCCTGTCCCTTGCACTTGAATATCAGCTCCATGAGGGCACGTGTGCAGCGTCACTGGATATCCCAGCAGCCCAGGTGGGAAGGCTCACAGCCAAGAGCAGACAGCAGCACTGTCAAGCACTGAAGACATGAGCGGATGCATGGGAGAACAGGTGGGCAAGCCAGTAAACTGGTAAGTGAAGCCATCCAGGGCAAGCCCACCACCTGCACCCAGCTCGTCTGGGAGAGCCAGCTCTGAGGAGGCCTGGAGAAAGCCCACCTGCTTGCACACCACAGCCCAAGTGGGCTCTCCAGTTGTCTGCCCTTTACTCCAGATAGCTTTCTGTTCCCTGGCCTTAGCTAGGACCTTGGTTCCCGATGCCAGATTCACCTGCCAGGGGACTTGAACAGGTGTGTGCTGAGAGAAGACAGCCTGCCCCAGGCTGCTCCAGGCTGCCCCAGGCTGCCCCAGGCCCTTGAGCTATCCCTTCCCCAGGGTGAGGGAACCCTGCTGTCCTTTCTGGCTGGCTGGTGCTTTTTCTCTACCCTCCTGTCCTCCACTGGCCACCCTAACCCTGACCCTAACCCTAACCCTAACCCTAACCCTTCCGTCCTCCACTTTGATCTTTCTAAAGAATGAATTTGATTAAGTTGAACTAAAAACAAAATCAAGCCCAGCCGGGCGTGGATTTCCCTCCTGATACTGTCCTGAGCAAGTCCCAACACTAACCGGGTTAGTCCTCACATTGGCTGTTCCGTGCAGACTTAGCCTCACCCTTGACTTCTCTGTGCCTCTGTCTTCACATCTGTAAGATGGGCCCACACTCACAGCCCTCTTCAAAGCTCCATTATGAGGCCTCAATGAAGAAATGTACGTGGATGTGCTCAGGGCAAGAGTGTCAGTTCTGGGTCCAAACACAGCTGCCGTGGCCGTTGGAGATGTGTGTAGATGAGGATTGTACAACAGGGGATATGGAAGGCCTTTGAAGACCTCAGCCAAGAAGCACTACTCAGTGGCCAGGATCTCCGCAGGACAAGTGGGGGAGGGGAAGCAGAGACAAGGTGGGCTAATAGGAAGGACCAGCACAGAAGACATTCACTATGGAACCGGAACACCATCCAGGTGTGTCAAGGGGTGCGCAGGATACAGCAGGGTGGTGGGGAGCAAGCCAGCAGAGAGGCCATCGGCCTGTACCCACACAAGTGCTTCTTCATGCAAGTGGCAAGAGGGATGCTGGGTCCCTGGGCACCTGTGTGCTGGCTGCAGTCATTCCTGGGAAGAGAAGGTAGGTGTCCCTGCCACATTAGATAGACAGGTGATGGGCAAAAGGGGTTCCTGGTGCAGGCATGGAGATACGGAGGGGGTTTAGAGATTCCACACCGGTTGACACAAGTTGCCAGCTGCATCCGCATAAATCGTGGCCTGGTGCAGGCTGGCGTCCATTAACATGAAAGATTCCATCACACTTTACAACCTCCCTGTCTTGTACGGCGACAGCAGGTAATTAAAACAATAATTGTTTTCTGATGTTGCTTCTGCCGAATGATAAAAGCTTCCAGTTATTTGCCTTTCACTGAGGGGTGGGAGCCTGGGGGAGGGGCTGACCCAGGGACACACAGAGTGCAGGCAGGGCCACTGGCGTTTGGGAGGTAGAGAAGGGTATGAGGAGCCTTCTACATGGTTGTCAGAGAGAGGCTTGCAGGGAGAAGCCTGGTTCTCACACACGTACATGCACATTACACACACACACACACACACACACACACACACACACACACACGATGGTCGGTACACTAGAAGGCACATCACCCTGCAGGCATGCCCTTCATGCCTTTAGAGGCAAAAGAGAGCCACGTAGCTTGGAAGTCCCAGAAAAAAAGAGTGAAGATCCCAACCAAGAAGGCTGTCAACCAGACAGTGGAGACAGTCTGCGCAGTGGGGAACCCTTTGCCACAGTGGCTCTGGGTGCACCCAGACAGGGAGGCACAGACCACCTTGGAGTGGAGGTGGCAGAGAAGAGAGAAGGGTCAGGTCTGTGAGAACCAGCCCATTAACATATCTGCTTCCCTTGGGCTATCGAGATGGCTCAGCGGGTAAGAGCACGGACTGCTCTTCCAAAGGTCCTGAGTTCAAATCCCAGCAACCACATGGTCGTTCACAACCACCCATAATGAGATCTGACGCCCTTTTCTGGGGTGTTTGAAGAGGGGAAAAATATCTGCTTCTCACAGATCATCCATCACCCACCCCCCACACACACACACACAAGAGTATCGATCATAAAAACCCACAGTCCCCGCCCTCAAGAAACTTAAGCGTTAGTGGACAGAGGCGTAAAATAAAGAAGGAAGCAATGCAATTAAGAAGGACCAGCCAGACCCACCCCATTGCTGATAATGTCATGGAGTAGCTATGGCAGGGAACGTCCGGCTGCTGGGTCTGATATGACATTGGAGCAGGCTGGCTTGCCATGGAGAAATGGAGAAAATGAAGGTGGAAGTTTCTGGGCCCCAGGCCTGGATCTGAGGATGCGTCCTCAGACTCCACCATCTTCACTCTGTCACCTTGCTACCTACCTGCCTGCCTTGACCACACTCACCCCCACACCCAGGAAGCTTCAGAAGGGTGAAGTGATAACTACTCACACAGGCAACGAGGCTATCATACCTGGGGACTCCCTCGCCTTCCCCTCCGCTGCCCGGGAGGCCTACAACATGGCACCCTAATGCTTAAGACAAATACTTCTTAATCACTAAAAAAATGAAATGCTTTCACGTGAAGATGCTAATGTATTCGCGATCACAGTCTTATACTGACAAATTAGCACCAGTATTGTTGGTAGCTACATTTATCCTGGTGATGAGGAACATATGTATGTGTGCAGTGTGTGTGTGTGTGTGTGTGTGTGTGTGTGTGTGTGTTATGTTTGTGCACATGCATGCATGCACACACAGAGGAATGGAGGGATGGAGAGGCCAGCTCTTGGTTTGGGGAGTGGTGCAGAGGAGGAGCAAAGGGAGGCCCATAAATCAGACAGCTCACTGTTACCTGTCAGCTACAGGGCCACAGTCTCAGCTGCCCCTACTTTCCCCTGCCTGCCCATTCTGCACCATATGGCCTACACCAGGAAGGGCTGGTTGGCCTCCCTCGCAGGCAGGCCACCTGCAGACTCTGGGACCGACAAAGGAGTGCACTATGAGATGAGTTCAATGTTTCAAAGATAGGTATTGGGGTGTCAAGAATCGAGAAACCCGTGCATTGCTGGTTAGGAATATAAAGTGGTGCATGTAACGCTGTGTTTCCTGAGCCTGTTCAGTGCAAGAGCCACCTGACTCAGCAAGCCGACTCCAGGAGTGTGCCCAGGAGGATGGAAAGCAGGTATTCAAGCAAATATCAGTATGGAAATGTTCAAAATAGCATGGCCTGCAACAGCCAAAAGTAGGTGCACACAATAAATAGGCCCTTCAGCCTCTGGGCCAGAGATCTCGAGGCTGGTGGTTTACTTTAGACCTCTGGATGATTTTCTTTCAACTCCAGTTATACAGAAAAATGAAGCTAGGACTTCAGAGCAGAGTATTAATGAAAAGCACAAAAAGACAAAAGGAAAGGGAGAAAGGGAGGAAGGAAAGAAGGAAGGAAGGAGGGAAGGAAGGAAGGAAGGAAGGAGGGAGGGAGGGAAGGAAGGCAAGAAGGAAGGCAGGAAGGAGGGAAGGAAGGAGGGAGGGAGGGAGGGAGGGAAGGAAGG
>JADRCD010232971.1:5785-26452 GCA_019843815.1 Montemys delectorum
AGAGAGAGAGAGAGAGAGAGAGAGAGAGAGAGAGAGAGAGAGAGAGAAAGGTAAAAATAAGATAAAATGTTACAGAAGCTCCACCCAGCCTCAGAGGATGGACCATGTCACAGAAGCATGCTTAGAAGACATTTCCAACAAAACATAAATCCTCAGCCAAACATCAGACTGAATATTCTACTGTCATCATTCTATTGTGTAAATCAATCTCTCTCTCTCCCTCCCTCTCTCTCTTTCTCTCTCTCTGTCTATGTATCTATATATGTATGAATAAACATACATATATATATATATATATATATATATACATACATACATAAATTATTTAAAACTTGAATTGTTGTATACTGGGGCAGAGAGAAGCTCTGAGGCATGAATCTCTGGGCCATCCTGAGGGAGGCTCCCAATGAAGACTTAAGTTTTTATTCACTATTTTTCTAATTGCAGACATGATGGATGCTCATTATGGGAAGTCTGTGAAGCTGACGATTATAAAACTCCATCACTCTGGGATAACACTGGTTAATATTTTATCATATTTCTTTTAAACCTTGGGAATCTAAGATTCACACACATACACACATACTTACAGGCTGATTCCTCATATGCACTTGGCTTGGCTTTCAGTTCTGCTCCGTGTGAATTTTAAATACAGTACTGGTTGCCTATACTATACGGTAGTATATACAATTATGTATACTATAGACAATTGTAAACCCACAAAAAGGTACAACTTCTTTAAGCCCTTCATCTAGTGATAGCCCACTGTGAAAAGTTCCTTTTATTCTGTACATTCTAAAGTTTGGGATAATAAGGCTCAGAGTTCCGCACAATGGCTGTTGTGCAGAAAGTATAATATTAGTGTGTGTGTGTGTGTGTGTGTGTGTGTGTGTGTGTGTGTGTGTGGTGTGTCTGTGTGTAAGAGAGAGAGAGACAGATATAGAGACACAGAGACACACATACATACACACACGGTGGGGAGGAGACTAAACAGCTTTTTCATTAAAATAGTTTTCGCCCCCTTGGTAAAAAATAAAGACATAAAACTTAATACATTTTGTAATTTTTTTTAAAGCCTTGCTTTTGAAAGTCTTCTCAACTACCAAAAAGAATGTGTATATACAGATGTGACGGCACACACATGTTAGCTCAGAACTCTGGAGACTGTGGTTGGGAAATGACACATTGGAGACTAGCCTAGTTTACATAGGGAAATGAAAGGAAAATAACAAAGAAAAGCAAAAGGACGTAGAAGGAGGGAAGGAGATGAGAGAGTGAAAGAGAAAAGAGAAAAGAAAGAGAACTGAACAAGAGAATGAAGAAAGTGAGAAAAAGAGAATCAACCCTAAAAAGCTACTGTGCTCACCCTAAATGCCATTGTGAACACAGCAAGTACAGAGTACCATTCCAAAAGTCGATGCTTTTATATCTTACATCTTTCTGATCTTTGAAAACTTAGATCACATCTAGATCTTACAGCTGACCTTCAACAATTTACCTTTCTTCTAAGACATTTTAGTTGGTAATTTATTTCTGGTAGATGGCTCTTAAAAGACTTCCTTCATAGTTACCTTTTATCAAATGAAAGATCTTGGACTTAACGATGTTGCCTTCCTTTCTGCTTTGTCTGATGTTAATTCCATCATGCATGCTACCATGCTACTCTTTGCCTTTTTCCAATTAAATGTTAGACAAACATTTACTTTTTACTTTTTTTCCCCCTTTGGTCCTTCGTGGATAAGTTATTTTTATGAGATCATTGTGGAATTTTATGTCATGTTCTTCCTTGTCCTTTCTTGAATATAACACATATGGGCTTATTTTTGTCCCCCTTTAATGTTTTTTGCTATTAGCTTTAGGCTTGCTACAAGGACTACATTAGGATTTCGCTATTTCAATCTTCCTTATTTTGTTCAGAATGTATTTTACTTATGATTTAATTAATGATTTTCTTTATGCTTTCATAAACATTGTAAGCAACTAGATTGACTTACTTGAAATAGAACACTGTCCAGATTGACCTTACAGACCTGGGACTTGGTGGTCTCACATCACAGGAAGTGAGGATGTAGCTCCCAAGGGTTACTTCCAGTCTCTGAGCCCTTTTTCAGTCACTATTCTGTTATCCTAATCTTAAAAGAGGATCCCACAACATGAGAATACACTCAGCATCCCAGATGTGGCTGCCCCTGCTGCCTCTGTTGACACTCCAAGGGAAACTAAGGGGGAGGAGAATGAGAAGGAAGGGGAAGAAGAGGAAGAGGAGGAGGAAGACTGACGAGTGTGTGGAGAGAGAAACAAGAAGAAGAAATTTGCTGTTGTCTGTAAAACTGAGTTCCATCCAATTTCTTATCAAGGACCTTCAGAGCCACCTCTAGCTACAAGGAGACTGGAAACCGTTTCTTTGTTTAATTCTCTATTTATTATCCTTATATTTTTATCCCTAGATGCTTTCTGTCCTGCATACCATGGTGTTTGTTTGTTTGTTTGTTTTTGTTAGTAAGAATGAAAGAACGTGTCATGACTAGGAATTTCATAAGAGACTTTCTAAGACTGCGAAAGTTCCTGGCAAGAAAGTAGATGGGCATGGAGTCCTGCTTGTAGCTGGGGACCTAGTGTTGCTGACAGCAGTGGAAGGGGAAGCTAGGGTTTCCTTAAGGGTGTTGCTGGGTCTAACAGCAGTCAGTGGATGGCCGCACACCCAGGAGTGTATGAGAAGCATAAATTGATGGCTTGATATGTTTATTAATGAAAATGCAAAGTTGGGTGAGAAAAGTCTGATAGGAGATGGGGGAGCAGTGGAATAGGGGTGTATCTGGGAGGAGAGGCAGGAAGTGAGGAATATGATTAAAATATGATATATCAGAGTCTCACAGACTTAATGACTTCTCTTAAAGACTAAAATCTAAGCACGAGACCTAGTTAGAAGCCCACTAATGCAGAAATATATTTTAACACCCATTGCTTATGAAGTCAAATAAATCAGAAAACATTTATATTAACAAACCAAATTGTAGTCTTAGATTATAAGGCATCTCTTACGTGAGTTGAAAAAAATCACATTTAGTTCTTAAAACATCTGTAGATATTTTAAATCTCTACATTTTTTGTTTTGCTGATTTTCATGTTTTATCCCGACTACTTACATGCTTAGTTTCGGTTTTAATTGTCTAAATTGTGTGGCCAATAAACTTTGAAAATATGTTTATTTCAGTGGTATATATGCTCAACTCTGCTGTATGAAACCCAGCTTGTATCAGACAATATTCCAGTACATAACTTGTGAGGCCTTACCTGAGAGTAGCTGTCATTACAAAAAAGACACCCCCAAAACCAGAATTTATTTAGGTCTCTGGTTACTTTATAACCAAAATGTAACTTGATCCTCCTCCACAAACACATACACACACACATGCACACGCACGCACACGCGCACGCACACGCACACATGAGCGCGCACATACACACACACACACAAACACACACATGCGTGTAGTCACCAATGTTTCCACAGGGGAACTGGGTGGAGTCTGACTCCCTCTGTTTACAGATGCATAGCACCTCAAAACTGATTATGTCATTATATTATATTATATTATATTATATTATATTATATTATATTGCCCTGCTTTCCAGGAGTCTTTGAAAACACCTTTCTCAAATTCGTTTGTCCTGGACCCTTACCCCTATGGCAGGGCCACCTCTGTGTTTTGACCACATCAGAGCTCTCCTTGAACATCTCTCTGATTTGTTTTGTTTTCCTCTCCACTCTGCAAATCTGCCCATCTACCTTTTACTTTAGTTTAATCTTCTTAGAATATAGTTTATTTATAGGTGTTAAAATGCCAAGAATTGTGCCCCCTCTTTCCAACACAGGAATGTGGGATCCGTCAATCTGAGCTGTCTCTCATGTTGCCTATGTAGACTCAAAGCCCCTCTTCCCCTAAGCCACCACAAACAGGATCTACTCCCAGGCCTTATTGTTGGGCTTTCCCAGAGAGTTGTACAGATGGAGTCACATGGATTTAACTATGTGATTCTGATTCTTCCATAGGCACAATGCACTTCTTCACTTTAACTATGGCACTGTACACTTGCACAGTTTGTCCCTGCTTACTTCTGATACCATCCCACTGGATGGCTGTACCACAATGTGTTGTTCATCACTCAGCGAAGTAGGTGATATTATTATCTTCAAAAGGTGACCATGCTGAGAGGGGTCACTGGGCTGAAGTTAGGCGCATGGGAAAGTGGTAAAGATCTAGGAAGGAATTGGGAGAGGGGAAACCACTGCATGAAAATTTTTCAATAACAATTATATTTAAAAAAAAATTGACAAGTCCTAGCCTAAGTCCAAAGGACTGATACCCAGGAGAGCAGATGCATAAGAATAAAATAGGTGTCCAGCTTTAACAAAGAGCAAATGTTGCCTTTCTTCCACCTTTTTGATCATTCAGGCCTGTTTATAAGGTATGGAAATATGGATCTTTTCTATGCCTCCCTTGTTCTTGAATAATGACATTGAGACTTGGTATTTATTAATAAGCTTCTTGTACTACAACTGGATAGGGTTCATATCTATTCTAATCCGATTGTGCTATTCTGGCCTGCTACCAAGATATGTGCCCAGCGACGTGCCCCGTTGCCTGATATCTTACTCTCGTGATGGCTGCTCCTGTGCTCCGTCCATCCTCCCATTGAGACCCTGTCTTGTGAATCACCTGGTCCTCACCTCTCACACTGGGATCAGAATTCCTGCCCTCCTCTTCTTCTGCCCAGCTATTGGCTGATCAGCTCTTTATTAGCCAATCAGAGGTGGTGGAAGACAACTTTTTACTTTATACAACATTGAAACAGGAGATGCTTGATAATGCCAATGTCCAGACTGAAACCGGATCTCTGAGAACAGTACCCAGCATCTGAATACAGAGTGTATAAAGCCACGCCCCAGCCATGAGGTCCATCTTCATTCTTAGGTCGTTCAAGGGCTAACTCCCTCTGGAAACAATCTCATAGACACCCCCCAGAAACAATGTTTTACCAGCTATCTGGGAATCTCTGAGTGCAGCCTAAGTGATATAAAATTAATAACCTCACATGTATTATTAACTTTCAGTGCCCCCTCTCTAAGCCTCAATTTTGATGGCTTGTATGTGTGCTCGCTTCTATTAGTCATTATGCCTAAAGATTTGCTCCAATGTCTTTCAATTTTTCTATTACTATCATATTTCAAATCTCATGACGCCCTTTTAACTTTATTAACTTTATCATGGGACTTGTCTGATTCCACTTTTCTTTATTTTCCCAGTTTGCAGGGCAGATTTATAGAGCTTTATTTCATGCTTTCTTCTATTCTAAAATAAAATTTAGAAACCCATAGGTTTATAAAACCCATAGGTCAAAGACAACTTTAAAGGAGTTTGAAAATGTTAAATATAACAAAAATAAAAATATGAAATATCAGAATTTGTGAAATACAGCTAAAATAGTACTCAGAGGGAAGTTCATAGCATTAAACGTTTAAATATATACACATGCTCAGAATTTGCATCGTTGGAGCATATGGAAGCTCTATTTTAAATTTTTGATGTGCATAAAAGAGTTTCAATCTCCCCATATTCTTCCTAGCACTTGATATGGTTCTGCTTATAAAACCCATCCTAACAAGTGGTGTGAGTGTGTGTGGGGGAGGGGAGCAGTTGAATGCAGCTTCAATTTGCATCTTCCTGATGATTAAGGAAAGTCATTGGCCATCAGTTGGTCACCTTGGAGTAATGCCTGCTTGATTCTTTTCCTTATTTTTTAACTGGTTTATTTGGGGGCAGGGCATATTTACTTTCCTCCAAGAAAGGCAATGACAGATTTTATATGTGCTTGTACAAATTCGGCAGCCTCTACCTACCTCTTTCCTTTTAGACTTTCCTCTTCGTTCTTCAGAAAAGTTTGATTCTGTTGCTATGTAAACTAGTCCTTGTCCCAGCATTTACATTATTCAATTGGGATCAAATAATGCTTTTCAAAAATCGTACATATTATTATTTGTGTTATAAAATTTTATGTTAATTTTCTTTTAATTATTTCTCTTTCCAGTGAGAAACTTTATCTTTTACTTATTTCAAGAGTGTTTGCTGTGGATAAACTCGAGGTACATGAATATCAAGTGTTCTTAAGAA
This sequence comes from Montemys delectorum, assembly GCA_019843815.1. Taxonomy (NCBI): domain Eukaryota; kingdom Metazoa; phylum Chordata; class Mammalia; order Rodentia; family Muridae; genus Montemys; species Montemys delectorum. The sequence continues at coordinate 11,959 of JADRCD010232971.1, forward strand.
TCTTTATTTGAACATTTCAATGTTTGGCTTTTTTTGATATTGCCTTTCCATTTGAGTCTTATTCATACATTCCTAGCTCTTTGCAAACTGGAAGAATTGTATTGAATCCTGGATACACAAAGTGTGCAGTATTAGAAAATTTTCCTGTAATCGGCCTCTGGAAGATCTTAGAATTTGCTTCTTGCTACACTTTGGATGCTGAACATTCCTTGGAGGCCTACGTGTTAAAAGGCTTAGCTCTCTGGAGTGGTGCTCTTTGGAAATGCTGGAACCTTAGAGAGCTGGGCTTGTCAAATGGGTCCTTAGGTTGCTGGGCATACTCCCTTGAAGGAGATTGTGGAACCATGGTCCCTTCTACCTTTCTCCCTTGCTCTCTGTCCATGAGAAGAAAGCCCCTCTACACTTGTCTGTCATGATGTGCTGCCCCCCTCAATAGGTCCACGGCCAGAGCTTCAGAAAGGATGAGTCAAAGTAATGTTATCTCTTTATGAGTTGACTGTCTTAAGTCCTTCACTATAATGACAGAAAACTGACTAATATGCAGGTTTATGTCATCAGTGTTCATTTCAGATGATATAGAAAATGTAACCTCATCCTCCATTAGTCCTTGCAGAGCCTTTACATGTGTCATTGGATGTAGACTATATATTCCATATAGTTAGCGTAGGAGATGACTTGGACTGAGTTCTTTCTGTATTACTAGCTATCTTTCTTCAATGATTCCATGACTCCCCAAGTCCAAGTGATATCTTTATGAGTCCCTTTGGCTACATAAATGAGTCCCTCTTTAGGTTTTTGGTGCCATGATGTTAGCATTCTCTGTGCAATGAAAGCCAGGCTTGGTATGAAAGGATTGTAATGGAAAAGAAAGAAGAGAAGGAATACACACACACACACACACACACACACACACACACACACACTTCTGCTTTGGGACTTTGTATACCTTCTGTTCCTGACAATGAAGATAGCTTCTCTCTCAGAATTTAATCATCTCACCATCACCACCACATTCAGAAAACACAGTCCCATGACAGGTATCAGGCCTGTGCACAGTCAAGAAAGAAAACAGAGAAATAGCAAAACAAATGAAGATTTTATCCCATATCTTCCAGCTTCTGGAGAACTCTTACCGGATTCCTGACTATAAAGGATGGCTTTCTTTTGGACTTTGCTCTCTACTACTATTGAACAACTCTACATCTTGGGCTGTAAAACTACTGTGAATAAAAGCTGAGCTATAAAGGAGGGAACAAAATGGGAACTGTGGCAGGACTCGCTTTTTACGTACCTCCAAATTTCACAGGTTAAAGTCTGAATTCCCAGTGTCCAATCCCCAATTATGCTCTTAGGATGTAAGGTTTGGGGGAGCTATGGCATTACTATTTTTGTAAGCACTGATTCATATTCTCTCTCCCTCCCCACTCCTCCCTCTGTAGTGTGCTCACACAGTAAAATAGAACACACTTATACACTAAGACAAACTCTCACACAGACATAGCTACCTGTGCTAACTTAAACTTTCCAACCTTCAAAACTGTGAGCAATGTATTGTGAGTGTCTACTCCACTCTAATTTAACACCTCAAACTAACTGAGACAGTGAAATTAAATTCTGAACTCTCCCCACTACCTGCCTGCTATTGCTCGCTTTTCTGGGTCCTAGGCCTTTTGAGTGCTATCCTAATGTTTACATCTTCAGCAGTGCAGCAGATAATAAATAGCGTGCTTATTCCATCTTGATCAGCACCAAAGGTCTATTGTAGAGTCATTATTTGCAAGGGTTCATTTCTTAGCCTGTTCTATTTTTATTCTCTATTTATCAAGTCAGTAGCAACTAATGTTCTGTCAGTGTGCAGTCATTATATTTAAAGCAATGAGAAAGCAATATTCCTTCTAGAGTGAAGCCTATCTGTCTGACATACACTTTTAAGTTTACAGTTTGTTAAAAATGTCTCCGATTGGAACTTTGGTAAAGCTAAATTAGCATAGTCTTTATGGCACGTGCCGATCAATCAACTTCCTGGTAAAGGAGGATGAGAAACCCCAAGAGAATAACATGGAAACTAGGAGGCTTCAGTGCAACTCTCTGCTCTTAACCGAGACTAGTGCTTTGTGCCTCTGATGGATCTGTAGTCTGCAATAACAGGCCTCGTTCTCTCCTACAGGACTGTGATTAGAAAGACACCATATGGTGGCAGTCTGTGTTTTAGATCTAAATGGAGCAGGAGGAGGAGGAGGCATGAGAATGGGGAAATGGAAGTAGTAGCTTTGTTAACCAAGTATGGTAAGAAGGCAAAACGAATTCCATTTCTCCAATAACTGCTAGGCTACACACTGGAGAAGGTTTCAAAAAATATATGTGACATGTTTCTCTACTTCTTAGGAGTTCTATTGGAAAAATAACTTACACAGCATTACATTAAAGGAAGTATAAAAATGATCATGCTGAAAGTAGTTACTATAAACCACAATGGCTATAATGCAGGGAAAAGGAGAATGGGAAGCTTATGAAAAGGGATGGGATTGTTGAATGCAATGATTGGGAGCCATGTGAAGATGATGGAGTAGCTCGTAAGTAACAGACACATGTCAAGCAAAGAAAGACAATGTCACATGCTGCGCAGTAAATGACAAAGTTGTAAAATCCACCTAGGACCAGATCATCTAGAGTCCTAAAGGCTGAAGGAGAGGAAAACATTAACTGTGGCATTATTAAAAAGCCAGAGTGGAAGACGATTGAGCAAGATGAGTGGTACTCTTGGAGCTGTGATTTTATTTTTATGTATGTATGTATGTATGTATGTATGTATGTATGTATGTGTGTGTATGTATGTATGTATGTATGTATATATGTATTTATTTATTTGGTTTTTTGAGACAGGGTTTCTCTGTATAGCCCTGGCTGTCCTGGAACTCACTCTGTAGACCAGGCTGGCCTTGAACTCAGAAATCTGCCTGCCTCTGCCTCCCAAGTTCTGGGATTAAAGGAGTGTGCCACCACCGCTCAGCAGAGCTGTGATTTTGGAAGACCCATCTGTAGGATGTGAACTTCACTTCTTGAGTTGGGAGGAACCAAGGAGGTAGGCTATACAGTTGTCTTGACATGAGGCAGCAACTGTCTCTCCAGGGTAGGGAAAGTGAAATAGAACAAGACTGAGACAGACAAGAGGGGAATAGACTGTGTGCCTGAATACCTGGAAAATAAGGACAAAAAAAAAGGGGGGGATTGTGGGATTGAGTAGAAACATAAGTGTGGGCACAATGGATTCGTGGACAAACGTGCCTGCTACCATGCCTGAGGACTTGAGTTCAATCCCCAGAATTCACACAGTGAAAGTAGATACCCAGCATCTGCAAGTTGTCATGTGACTTCTACACAGACACACCTACACAGATATATGCAGCCATGCACACATACACGTACATGAATGAATAAATGGATGTAATACATTTTTTTTTTTATTTTTAAGAAAACTAAAGACGTTAACCTGGACAGGTTGAGCTTGAGTCATTGTAACACAACCTATTAGGGATATTAGTCTAGAGAACAGAAAAGATAGAAAACGTAGGGAGACTTGCCTCTGAAAAGGGAAGGTAACTTGGGAGCGTCAAAGTATTTATTTTGTTAAGGAGGTGGGAGAAAACGAAAAGAAAGCTATTGGGAAAATCTGACCTTCTGGGAAAGGAGATAAAGAAGAGAGAGACTCTTAGATGTAGAAAGACATTGCCAATTCTCTACGGCATCTCAGAAAATCTGGGAAATCACCAATTTTTGGGGTACCAGTGGAGTGGGGAGGTGGCAGGTGAAGAATGCAAGCAGCAAGCCAATGAACATCATGGTGGCTCCAGTTTCAAGAAAAAAAAAAAGATAGTGGGATTGGGGATGCCACAGCTCAAGAGCAGGGGACTGAGACTGAGCTCCTGTACAACTCCAACAAAGGCCTGCCTTCCACAGACCAACTGGAGACAAATATGGCTGCACGGTCACGTTGTTCTGAGGCAGAAGTCGAGATCTTTCTGATTTAGGTAGATCCAATCAGGAGGAAAACTGTCTGTCAACAGTTTGGGGGAGGACCAATGGTGTCAGCTGCTGTAGGCTGTGAACCGAAACCAAAATGATGCAGAAAACAAGAAATGATACTGTTTCTCACAGACCACTGTCGTTTCCCTCAAAGATCTCTCTAATCTCCTTTCAGAAAAAGATCCCCAAACTATGGGACTTTATTAAGTTTCTATTGCCCCAGAAGGCACAAGAATGATGCCACACTTGAAAGATGACGATCTTAAAGAGCAAAACCCACTTTTTTACTAATTTAAAAAAAAAGTGGGCTTAGGAGGAAACAAATTATACTGGGCTAGGAAGGAACAAACCCACGATCTAGGAGTCTCTGGGCATGAGCAGATATGCCACCACAGCCTAACATTCAAAGTCAAAGCCACAATCTTGATATGACAATGCCTCTGTTTGGGAAGTCAGTTAGCTGTGTCTCTCCTCCTTCCCCATCCCCAACTGTGGAGTGTTCCTTATCACTACTCCCCCTTCTTTCCTCCTCATTTCACAACCCACACCCAATTCCTCAAGACAGTGAGACAGCGAGAGCCAGAATCCTGCAGAAAACAGAACAGGCTGCTGCTTCCCAACTTGCCCATTACCCAGTAAGCGCAGAACTGAGGTCAAATCTGATGGTGGAGAGCCAAGATATATCCCCTATTCCTGACTTGCTCAAAGACTTTCTAAAAGCAAGAAAGTGGGGTTGGGAATGGTTAAAAGATCTTTAGTGTATCTTTTTCTGGGTCTTCCCAACTCTGATGTGGGAACGGTTTATCCTTAACAATGGCTTACTCCTTACTGGCTTACGGGTAGGCTACAGAGCTCCAATCTTAGTTTTCTGCTTAGTTATCTGATACATACTTTTAAGAAACAGACATAAACTGGAACGTGAGTTGGGGATGATGCCAACCTCAATGGCTGCTCCATTCCCACCCAGCCTCCTCAAAACGTTTAGCTGCAATACAGTGACCCAAGCATGGAAACTCAACCCTTCCAGGACTGACCAGTGACTCTCTTGCAGGGCATTCTAAACCAGAATTGTTGAGAGGCAAGTCCTGGTATACATGGAGAAACACTATCCTGATAAGGAGATGCTGCTCCACTTCCCTCACGGGTCTTCCTCCTGTAGCAGTAACAGTTCAGAAAGGTTTCCATTTAGGTTGTCCCATTGACTCTGGAGGGACTAGGAGATTTGAAGAAGGTTGCAGGTGAATGGTAATAGTGAGAGGGGACAAGAAGCGAGTGGCTTTGGAATTGGCAGTGTGAAAGCAGATTCAGTTTCCAGGGCCTGAGCAAAACCCAAAGTAGAAGATTTAATTGCAGTTTCCTCCCTTATCCTTGCATGATACCAGAGGAAGAAATGAGCAGCTGGACAGAGTATGGACACAGTCAGCAAACCAAGTCTGAAACTACCGGGTCAGGGTAGAGAGCCTTAGGGACACTCAGAGGAAACAGCAGCCCAGAACACAGTGGACAAGAATGTCCCACACGGAGCTGACATCATGAATTATGTAACGTGAATGCTTTCCATTGTCAACAAAGCATCAAAGCCGAGACTTTTTTTTCAGAATGTGAACTGAGGGAGGAGTCCTCCTAGGAGGCAGATGCTTGCTGTACTTGAATGCTCCGGGTCTTCAGCCTAGGAACGGCAGGCTCAAGCCTGCTGTCGGAGGTGCTTTGCCGGCTGCCAGGGGGCCCCACCTTGCTGCAGTTGCTCTCAAACAAGCCAAAAAGGAACATAAACAATGTGTTATTAAATATCCCCATGCTGATCGTGCAGCTCTTTATTTACCCTGCACTCTGTCAAGAGCCCAAACCTTTATCCAGGAGACCAGAACACTTGATCTTAACACCTTTGAACAGATGGAAACCACACAAATGGGAGATGCAGGAATAGAAAAGAAAACGATGCCTCTTCTGTGCTAACCTTGGCCCAGAAAGGACATAATGTGGAAGGGGGAACTGTCAGGAGGAAAATTGCACTCTCTTCAGAAGCCAGCGTACCTTTAATTTCAAAAGTACAACCGAGTACCATTTTCTAGACAGATGACTCTCCGCTCTGTATCTTTTGCTGTTCTTTGGAGAGCTTCTGCTCTTCCTCTCCCATCTGTTATTTTCATTTATTTCAGCTAGATTTTTTTTTTCCAAATTGGAGGATCTTATTTTGGTAACGATATATTCCATAAATGTTATCCCATTTGAAGGAACGATTGTGTTTTTTTTTTCTTCCCCTGTCCCTTTTTAGGGAGGAAGGAGAAGAGGATTTTCTGGGTCTCTACATCAAGAATATACCCTAGGTTCAAAACGTAAGTCTTCCATTGAATAACTTGCTGATAAATCTCCATACCTAGCCCCGTGATGCTTGGGGTGGGCTTGGCCATACCCATACTGCCCCCTTGGAAAAAGTGTCACTTTGCATGCCCTCTCCAAATATTGTTCAAGTCCCTCCTGAGTGAAGACTTCATCAGACCTACATCTCCATCTGAGTTGTTGGCAGGCAAGGGAACGGAAATGCAAATAAAGGGACATCTGTGCTATATCCAGAGAGCCAGATCTCATCAGAAAGGCTAGAACTTTCATCAGAAATGCAGGAAGGAGGGAGAAGGTAGGGAAGGTATGTCTTGGATGCATAGCTACCTGGAATATACATCTATTCTGAACACACAGCTACAGTGAGACCCTGTGTCCTATGTACAGGTGGCATTTCTGCCTTGAGTCTTTGGATGTCAGCATCTTAGATTTATAAAACTAAATATGTGTTACTTCTCTCAAGTTCTTTCTTAAGCCACACCTCTGCTCCACTCCCAACTTACTTTGGCTGCTAGCATGTTAGATGACTACTGCTTCCAAGTGTGCCATGTGCTTTTCCATAAACATGGTTTTGTATGTAGTAGGTCTGCCTGCCTGCCGTTTGCTCTTTTCTCTACCTGGCAAACTTCTGCAGAGAAATTCCTGGCTCATCTCCTCTAAGACAGCTGAAATGTTACCCTACTCTAGGATAATTTCCCTAGCCCCCTTCCCCTACCCCCCCCCCAGCCAAATCCCCACAGTTTCCCTGTGTTCCTCACCCACTTTCTTTCACACAACTCCCATCTTACTCATGGCCCTTTGGAGATTTGATCTTAATAGTTTGTTTTCCCCTTGACCACTGTTAAACTCATGTTCTCTTAATGTTCACGGATGGAAAGGAAATCTTATGGCTTTTATTGATGGTAGAATTTGAAGAAAGTGTTTTCCCTTGAAATATGCAACTATAGCAGCTCTATCCACAAACATCACTATAACATGTCTATTCTTGTTGCTGTTGGGAATTAGACTCCCCTAAGGGACATGGGTTCTGACATTTCTTTAGCTGTTAACTAGCTGTTGGTGCTCTCAAATGTGCTCCTGCTCAGCTTTTTCTATCAGTGTCATGAATGTCCTTTCTCCATCATCAGTGTTATTTCCTTTACTTATTTTTTTCATGTCTCATGGTTAAAACAATGAACTTGAATGAGGAGTAAGAGGTTTTACTTAATAGGCAGAGACCATCGCAGAGACCCACAACTGAACAAAATGCAAAGAAGTAACTACCAGGTGCCCAACTCAAATTTGTATTATAGTACACCTATAATACAAATGTACAACAGCTAAGGCTCAAGAGATATCAGGGAAGAAGGAGTAGAAACATTTTAAGAGCCACGTGGCATGACCCAAATATCCTCGGAAAGATGCTGTCTTCTAGCCATGTTGGGGGAGTTGCACCCACCGATTCTCAGCTGGAGAGTTTGAAACAAGACTTCAGTGACCACACCAGTCACCATGCCAGTGTGGATAAGGGAGATTTCACATGGTTCCACCCCTGAGATGAAGAGCTATAGGCAATCGATGGCTGCCAAGAAAGGGAGAATCAGTCTTGGCTATGGATGAGCTTCCTGATAGATTATCCAATCTCAAGTGCTCAGCCTTAAACAAATATACATATGAACAACACTAAACAGACTCAATAGAATCTCTCCCTCTCCTTTCCCTCTCCCCCCTCGCTCTTTCTCTATTTCTCTGTCTCTCTCTGTGTCTCTGTCTCTGTCTCTGTCTCTGTCTCTCTCTCTCTCTCATACACACACACACACACACACACACACACACACACACACACACACACACGCACACACACACACTGGAAGGGAAGGTTGGCCTAGCTAACGTCCAGGTTATTGCACGTATTCCATGAAACCTTTTCAGCCTTGATCTGAATAAGAGGATGGGGTAGCCAAGGTCCAGCCCTTGGAAAAGGCAACATAACCCCTTCTATCTTTGGTCTTCTCATCCTAAAGTGGAAGAAATAGGAAGCAGAGGTAGACATGTTGTAAATATAATATTCTTGCATGAAACTCTTTTAAAACTTTTAAAACTTTAAATGACAAGAATGAACTTATAGACAGAAAAGCTCTTCATGGATATATAGGAAGAATAATATCACTCACTAAATGTGTTGTCTTTGCTCATCACCAACCCTCCTCTGTCCACTGTCTGGTAATAATGAAAGCAGTAAAAATAGAATTGAAAATATTTCACATGTGATTTCTCACTTTTATTTTAATGATATGCTATAGGTATAATGAAATTAATAATGAATATTACATAAATTCTACAATACTAAAGTATACTTTTAAAAGAAATGTTAAACTTTGGCGTTGAGAAAAGTTGGACATTGACTGGCCCAATTGTCTGTGTAAGGCCACAGAGTCCAAAGGTAGAAGAGGTTGCATGGTCTCTTGGAAGAGCTGGACACTGGCTAGCCAGCCTCCCACCTTAGGGTGAGCATTGAAGGCTGGCAAGTTTGAATATCCTGCATGGAAAAGCTGGACATTGGCTAGCCCAACATCTCACCTTAAAAGAGCAGAGAGGGTGAATGGACTATGTAGGTGGATTAAAGACTGGGCTGAGATTCAAACCCAGGCCCCAAGTGCTAGGTCAGTGCTCTGTGGTCCTCAGGAAGATGAGGGGATTCCCTGGAGAAAGCATTTCAGCACTGCTTCTATACCTGAATGGTCAAGGTGCTTATGCATGAGCTGGCCAGCATACAACAGAATTCATAGTTCTCCTTTCTCCCTCCTTGCCCTCCCAATCCCTTTGGCTTGCCCTAACTATTGGCATGTTCGGACCATCGTCTTTCTTCCTCCAGCCATTTCCATGTGGTTGGTTCCCGCACAACCCTTAGATGTCACCTTCATATTGAGAATGTCCCTTCATTATTCATATGGATTTAAAGTCACTTCCACAGTAGTCCCTCCATCTGCTTTACTCTGTATTATATGTTTGATAAAACATTTTTACATTTTATGTTTTATTTATTTATTTATTGCTCGTTGTCTTTCCCCATTCACATATAATCACCGTAATGTTAGGATAATTGTCTATTTTATCAACTAACATAGCCACAAACCAATGAATGAGTAGGTAAGTGGCCTGAGCAGAAGCCATTCCTAATGGACATCAAGAATAAAAGCAAGCAATTCCTCATTGGTGTAGTCTCTCCTCTCATTGTAGAAAAGGACTTTGTCACCTCATGCCTGGAGGGTCCCCCTAGTCACAACAGGCTCTCCAATCAAACCTGTGGGTCACCTTACTGAGCACAGTTCAGAGGACTTCCCTTGGAAACCTTCCACGTCCCTGTGGTCAGCTGAAGCAATATGGAGTGTGTCTCTGGAAAATTGAGACCACCTCAATCTTCATGGCTCTTGGTGGTGTGCGATTGTTGTGAGGCTTTAGAGCTGGCTGTGGATAAAGACTTAACTTGAATTTGAACTTAAAGTTTATTATATTTTAATTAATCTCTGAACATTACTCATTCCCTTACTAAAACTGAGATGTATAGATATGTTCAAAGCCCTCTTTTAAGAAAAAAAATGAATAATTCAATGTCTAGACTGTACAGAGTACAACGAGCTCCTTAGTCCCTCCTTTCCATTTCTGACATACATTCACTGTTATATATTCAGCCCTCTCTGGCCATTACAACAACAAGGAAGGCTAGTCCCTCCCCCATCCCTGTGTCCTGCAACCTTCCATCCTCCTGCATTCCAAACTCACAAGGTGGTAGAAAACCTTAAGCTTAGCTTAGGAGCTGTTAGCTCAGCTGCTAAGAAAAGCAGTAGCTATTCCATTCCTCTGATGGCAACATAGAAAACCTAATTAAAATAATCTCTTAAAGTTTGGATGCTCCACATGCTGATAATATTTATTCATACTCAGTGAGGAACACAAGAGAGGCCACTTTTCTAATAATACTGCTGGGTTTGCCCTATGTGAGAATTTGTCCATTTATTTTATCTTGTAACTGCAGAGCCATACATGTTTCTAACAGAGAAAGCAGATATAATGTGTTCTTCTGTGAGCAGAGCAAACAAGTAGTGGTATTGGGGACCATGCCTATTTTCCTTAGTAAAGCTTGAGACACCCCTTGTGATGTTTGGGAGCCTAAGAACAGAGTCTGAAAAGCCAGGCATGAAGGCTCACGTGCTCATTTGCCATGTTCACAGTAAAACAGGGAATATCTGCAAAGGTGTGGCCAAGTTCACAACCCCATAGACCAACATGAGCTATGCAGTCTTTCTCTTGAGAGTCACATGCTAACTAACTGGGTCCTTCACTGAATATATATGTACATTTGTCAGTAAATAATACTGTGAAGAGGAGTTGGCAGAGAGACAATAATTTGTTACCACAGGCCAACTACTCCTAATCTGACATTTGAAATGCTCCAAACTCTGAAACATTTTGGAAACCACTACAGTACCGCAAGTGGAAAATTCCATCCCTGACCTCATGTGAGAGGTTTCATTGAAAGCATAACTTACTATAAATATCATGTAAAGTTGTTCTCAGACTATATGAATAAGACATGTAGGAACATAAATCAACTTCATGTTTAGACTTGAGTCCCATCTCTAAGATCTTATTATGTAGAGGAAATTTTCCAAAATCTAGGAGGAGGAGGAACTCAAAACATTTTTTGTTCCCAGATACTCCATGTAAAGGATAACCAACTTGTCACATAAATGGAAATAAAATCCATCAGCATGAATAGTCAGCTGCCACAAAGGGCAGAGCCTGACTCAAGGCTGCATTCAATCCCACTGTTCTCAGTCAGCTCTGTCAACCTTGACCTTTCAAAAACTTCAAAGAGATACCCCTCAAGTCAGGGTGGAAAGAATTGTTCTGAGTGACCAACTCTCCTCCATGGCAAACAGAGTTTAGATACGGAGCTGTCCCAGTGTGCTATTAGAGGACAGCCATAGTACTGGAGAAATCAAATACTAAAAGAAACAGAAGAATTCTGTTTCAAGAGTATTCTCCATTTGTCTTTGATAAGTGCAGTCAAGTGCCTTGGCCTGTTCTGGTTTCTATTAAAAAAAAAAATACCATAAGTGAGATAACTCTGGACATCAAGGGATTTTTATTTCTCAATAGTTTTGGTGGCTACAAAGTCTGAAATCAAGGTAGCAGGATATTCAGTGTCTCATGAGAGCCCCCTCCCCATACTTCGTTAACGGTACCCTTTGATTCCTAGATGCTGTTTTATGCCCTGTCCTCATGCAGTGAAAGGTTATGGGACACTCTGGGCCCTGCCATATAGGGAATAATTTCAGACCTGGAAACATTACCTTCATTGTCTGACCTCCTGTAGAAAGATCCTATCTCTTTCTGCAGTCCCCTTGAGGTTAGATCTGAACTCAGGAGTTTTGTAAATGCAGAAACACTCAGACCACAGTGCTAGGCAAACATTTTGTCCTGACTCTTGAGTTGTAGGCACCTGTCAGGTGTACATTTTAAAATCCTGAGGTAAGACGATCTCCTTCCTATGCCTTCAATTATGGCCTGGAGTTCCTTCTTCTTAGTGGAAATCTTGTGTATTTTTAAGCAATATGTTTCATTCCAAAGATGTTAATAAAAATCAAAGAGGACCCACCCCAATTACATTCTGGATTCCATCACAGCTCCTCTGTATCCTCATACATAAATTCTAATTAGCTCCATAGTGCATACTGAAACATAATGTATTTCTATGAGGCTTTCACACTATACAAATTGAGATATAGATTGAATATGTCAGTCTAGTAATTAAAAATCTTTCCAAGTCTATCATTTTATTTTTCCATGAGATTTGAATAATTTAGATTTGTCTCCATGTCTCCCCGGGAGAAAGGAGATAAATAATACTGATTACAAGATAGAGAGTCTCTCTTGGGAAACTTAGAGACAGCATCCTAGAGACAAAGCCCAGAGAGAACACTGAAGGAGAAGACCAGCTGCATTTCAGAGTTTACCAAAGCCTGCTGTGGATCCCTCAGACTGACCCTATAGGCAAAGGATGACACCCAAGAAAGAGAAATACACTCTTCCCATTGATATGTAAAATGAGACATTCTTATAAGTACAACCTAAGACGATTTAAGCAGCTGAAACTTCCCACAACTCATAAGCCTGGAGCCCAGCAACGTAGATAACAGTGCTGACAGAAAAAAAACCATAATCTTCCCAGTTGGCAATATTACCAGAGGTCTAGGAAACATCCTGAAGAGACCATTAGGAATGCTAAGGTCTCCTACCGCTCGACATCAGAAAGATGTTCCCATGATTGTAGGCTAACACCCAGCAAGAAATGTAGCTTAGAAAGAGAATAGTAACATGGCCCTGGACGACTTTAGTACATTTGCTAGAATGCACACTCTAGGGGCATCAAGGACAGATAGCCAAGACAGAGAGCCTAAAGTGCTCACTGAAGTGGTTGTAAGACCCTAGGAGGAGAATGGAGCTACTTGTGAGAGAGATGATAGCAGCGTTAATACAAAAGGAAGGTATTGGGACCGAGGGATGAACAAATATCAGTCTGTGGAGGTTAAACAGTCTAAAAGAAGTTCAGGAGGAGGATTGGTGCAAACTTCTGTTAAAGCCACCACAACTGCAATCAGGAGAGATGTCTCAGGCTCAAAAGCAAGGTAAAGAGCCATTGGTGATCAACCCAGCGCCAGTCTCTGCACTCCACATGCATAAGCATGTACGCATACATATTCAATCATATACATACACAAACAGGTACACAAACACTCAAGTCACCTCAGTGGCCTTAGAGGACAACTCCCATCAGAGGGTCAGGGAAACAGTGGAAGGAAGGAGCCGAGCAGGGAGACAAGCTAGAAACCACTGCAAAAAGCAAAGATGAGTGTCCGGACCTGAGCTGAGGCTGCTCTCGTATTGATTCTAAGACACAAAATAGAGAGCTGTGCTTGATCACATTCCTTCCACTCCACCCTGTCACTTCTCGGATGTAAACTGAAAACCCTTGGTCCATTTGCTTTCCTATAGGGTTTTATAGTTTGTTTGGTTGGTTTTGTTTTTTTGTTTTTCGAGACAGGGTTTCTTTATATAGCCTTGGCTGTCCTGGAACTCACTCTGTAGATCAGGCTGGCCTCGACTACTGGAGGCCCATTGAGTGAGCTAGCACTTGAGGGAGGAAAAGTGTCTTTGCTCAACAGTTATAAGTTTCCAACAGGCCTTCCTGAGTCACAAAGGGACTCCCTTCCGGCTGTTCAACTTTCTCATTCATTCCAAGAAACCGTGGTAACAATAGAGTCAAAATTTTGGTCCTTCTTCTGGTTTGTCCCATTATGTAAGTCTCCAGTTTTACCCCAGCGCTAGCAGTAAGTCTCATTCTCCCTACAACAGGGGGAAACATTTTGGGTTTTGTTTTGGTTTTTTTTTTTTTTTCATTTTGTTTTGTTTTGTTTTTAAATATTTCCACCCTCCACACGTTTTCCTGAAATTCCTAACTGTCTCAGCGTTGCGTTACATAAACCCCATTGCTATCTAATATTAGATCACAGCCTTCTACATGACTGACTTCAAAGAGAGCATGAAAGCTCTGTGATCTGGTACATCCCTACAAATCCCAAAAATAAAAATAAAAAAAAAAAAATCATTCTGCAACGCGAGTAACTGACCTCAGTGTAATGCTTCACTGAGTTGTTCTTAGTTAATTTTTCTTTGAGAAATGTTTGCTGTAGTCCTTCCAACAAGCAAATATGACTGTATAAAGGGTACATGGTTATTATTATAAATATATCATAGTGTGTGTCATTTAAAGATATGCTAATCTGATGTATGCACACCATGTTACATAATGAAACAAAACCCCAAGTCACTCTTTAGGTGTAACCTCTGGAAATGGCTGAGGGACAGGGAAACAACCGAAAAGCAGAGAAGGGGTTGACCCCATGAGAGAGCTTCTCCTGGGCATCTGGTGCCAAGCCATGCCAACTTTAAGCATTACCCTCCATGTTTGAAACAAACACTTCTCTTTGTTAATGCTTTTGCAAAAGCTGTGCCAGCTTGTCATTGTGGAAAACAAGCCGAAAGATGCCATGTGGGTTTACAGCTAACTTAAGGGGAGAGGTGAGGG
>JADRCD010232973.1:2748-15996 GCA_019843815.1 Montemys delectorum
CCAAGTGGGTGCTAGGAATCAACCTGGGTTCTCTAGAAAAGCAACCAGTGCTCTTAACCATTGGCCTATCTCTCCAACACCTAAAAAATAAAAATGTAAACAAGTTTCTTTTGTTGTTATTATTGTTGTTGTTTGGTTTTTGTTTGTTTGTTTGCTTGCTTATGGTTATTTTGGGACAGAACCTTCATTGGCAAAAGCTCTGGCTGTCCTGAAAAATCTGTCTGTAGACCAGGCTGGCCTCGAACTCACAAAGATCCACCAGCTCCTGCCCCCGAGTGCTGGGATTAAAGGTGTGCATCACCACCTCCTGACATAATCAAGACTTAGGTGAGCACATACCTGAAGGCTGTGCCAACTGCTGCTCAGGGTCCCGGGTCTGTATCCCTTCCATCTGCAGCTCTCTGTGGGTCTCTTGTTTTTAGGCTAGGTGGGACTCACTCAGAGCGTGGTGGTAACTGTAATCCGTGTGTTATTTCTTGTGTTTTAAATGTCTATCAAAGGGCCAAGTGTCGACGTGTTGTTTTCCATCCTGTGACATCCCTGGGAGGTGGTGGAGCCCAACAGGAGGAGGTTAGGACACTGTGCACGCACCCTGGGAGAGGGCATTGGGTCCCCTGCCTCTGCTTTTGGTGTTTGCTTCCCAGACTGCAGGAAGCAAACACCTCCCTCCATGACACACTAGCTCCCAAAATGTGCAGCATTGTTACAGACCTGAAAGCAGTGTAGCCACATGACCTTCGACCTCAAAAAGATGGTCCCAAATAAAACTTTTCTCCTTTGATTACCTCAGGGGCTAGAAAGATAACTTAGTGGTGCCAAGTCTTCTCCTATTTTCCCTATTTGTGTACAAGTGTATATGTGTGTGTGGGGTGGGGGGAGGCTATTCTCAAGTGTCATAGCACAGTGTGGAAGTCAGAGGACAGGTCTTGGGGTTTGGTAGGAGTCCCTTTATTGTCTAAGCCATCTCATCAGCCCTAAGTCATACATATTTGATGAAGATTCAACATCAGAATTGGATGCAAAATACGCATTGGGTTTCAGAGACCAAATACCAGCGATGATGATGATGATGACAATGATGACAACGATGACGACGAAGAAGACGACGACGACGACTAATAGATTAACTATGGCTTGCATGAAGCTACTTATTGTCAGCTTTTGAGGATGTAAAATTACCACGAAGCCTCTTGGCACAGCTGTGAAGAATGATCTGAGCTGGGTTGCCCTTTGGGCTTGTCTGGGAAGAGGTTTCTAGACTGGGTTCACTGAGATGGGAAGACCCATCCTAAATGTGGGTAGCACTGTGAGTTAGGATTCTAGACTGAATAAAAAGGAGAGAGCAGGGGCTCGGGGCTCGGGGCTCAGGGCTCGGGGCTCAGAGGAGGTGGAGAGGATCAAGCATCAAAAGCAAGAGGTGTCCTTCACGGTAAGCACTTACATAGCAGGTGAAGGTCCTGAGTCCCATCTCCAAGACCAAGAAGAAAACAAAAAACACTTGCTCCATTTGCCCATTCTATCTTCACCTCAACATAACAAAAGAATTGGTCCAAGATGATGGCTCACACCATTAATCCCAACATTCAGAAGCATCTACACTATACATCCACACACACTATACACCACACACACTATACACACACATACACATTATACATACATACACACTACATACATGCATATATATGCATGCCAAATAAACCAAAGAGTCAATAAAAGTTTCCCTTTTCAGACAAAATACCTCCCGGTCCTAGTGACGCAAGTTTGTCAGCCCAGCTACTCAGGAAATTAAAGTTTGATATTCGCAAGTTCTTGCATAGCAGGAAGAGAGCCCCAGGCCTTACAAACACCAGACAAGCACTCTGCCACCAAGCTACACCCCAGCCTGGGGTTATTTTTCCAAAGCTCTGATCCAAGGAAGATACTGAAACCCTTGGTTATTGGCTTCTAGGCTATAGGGTGTCCTGGTGTGGGTGGCCACAGAAGTGAAATCACATCTCTGAGTTCGTGGGCTTTACATATGTTGGTTAGCTTTTGTCAACTTGACACAAACCTAGGCATACCTAGAGAAGGAATTGTCTCCAGATCAGTCCGTGTGCATATCTGCAGAGTGTGTTTTCTTGATTACTGATTGATGTGGGAGGGCTCAGCCTACAGTGGGTGGTGCCGCCCCTGGGCAGGTGGTCCTGGGCCGTATGAGAACTCAGGCTGACTGAGCCATGAAGGGAGTTTAAGTTCCTGCTTCCAGATCCCTGCCTGGAGTTCCTCCTTCACTTCTCTCCGTGAGGAACTGAGATGTGGAAGCGCATGTAAGCCAAAGCAAGCCTTTTCCTCCCTGAGCTGCTTTTGGCGTTTATCACAGAAAGCCAACTGGAACAGCTATACCTCTCCTTATGCTGGAAATGTTGGAAATTTCCAAGTGACTTTTGTTTTGTTTTGCTTTGCTTTGTTTTTTTAATTTATATCAGGTACTTTTCGTGTTGCTTTGTCAAAATATCTGACAAAGCAAAGAAAGGAAGGGTGTGTTTTAGCTCATACCACCATCCATTGCTGTGGAGGAGCCTGATCACTAATTACGAGGGTGTTCACAGTCAGGAAACAGGGAGGGAGGGATGCTGGCTCCTGTATCAGTCAGGATTCTCTAAGGGCACAAAACAGGTAGAATATATATAAATATATTAAAAGGGGATCTCTTAGGGTAATGTAAGGATGTGGTTGGCTAAGCCAACAGTGCCTCCCTCCTGACAGAAAGGCCAATAGTCTGGCAGCTGGAAGTCTTAACAATCCCAGTCTGGTGTTGGAGCCAAGAGGGTTCCTAGAGAGCTACTGCTCTGCTGTCTGTGTTGGAATCCTGAAGAAGTGGGTTCGAATCCCAGCACCACTGGAGGAGTGCCTCAGGAACAGGGTAGATGAACTTGCCAACGACAAGAAATAGAAAGGCCAAAGCTCTTCCGTCCATGTCCTTTCACATGGGCTGCCAATCAGAAGGGGTGGTCCAGGTTTACTTCCCATGATCCAAAAAAAGAAAATTCCTGTTAGGGCTGGAGAGACAGATGGTTAAGAGCACCGATTGCTCTTCCAGAGGACCCCAGTTGGCTTCCCAACACTCGCGTGGCAGCTCACGACTCGCCTCCAGTTCCAGTTCAATGTTTTCTTATGACCTCTGTGGGCGCCAGGCAGGCCTGCAGTGCACAGACACACAGGTAGGCAAAACTGTCACACACATAAAATAATAAGAAGTAAATAAAAGCACTGGAGGAAAAAAGAAAAATCTCTCTGAGGCATGCCAAGCACTTGGGTTCTAGTCGATTCCAGATGTGGTCCAGTTGACAACCAAGACCGGCCAGCACAGTTCCCTTCGTCCTTTTGATCTTTTAAATTTTATTTTATTAGTCCAGGATCCCGACCCACTAAAACTTAGGGTCTCAGTTTCCTAGTCTGAAAGCTCCCTCACAGACAGGCCCAGAGGCCTGTCTCCTGTGATGCTAGGTCCTGTCCAGCTGCCAGTCACTGCTGAACATCACACTGTGTATCTTCTTTTGCGTGGATAAATCTCATGAGAGAGCCATGGCAGCATTGAGCAGATGAGAAAGGAGAAGTCCATCATGCACTTCTAGTGATGAAGAAATGCTAGTCATCAGCTGGGGGCGTGAGCAAACATGGCTGCGGTGGTCAGGGAGTTTACATAGCCCAACCTTGGGTCTTGAAACTTAATTCTCAAGGCCTTAGGATTGACTCTGGTCTTTTAGAAGGTCCCTGATAAGCCAGGCAGTGGTGGCGCACACCTTTAATCCCAGCACTTGGGAGGCAGGGGCAGGCGGATTTCTGAGTCCGAGGCCAGCCCGATCTACAGAATGAGTTCCAGAACAGCCAGGGCTACACAGAGAAACCCTGTCTCGAAAAACCAGGGGAAAAAAAGTCCTTGATAGAATTTGGATAAGCATCTTCCAAAGGCACAGGCACTTGGGGCTCTGTCAGGGAAAGTAGAATCATAGGAGGTCTGAGCTAATGGGAATCAGATCGCTGGGACACTCCATAGATCCCCTACAGGGAGTTCTGAGACCCTGACCCTTCCTGATCCTCTCTCACTATGAGGAAGAGAACATCCTCTCCTGCCACATGGTCATGTAGCCCAGGCTGGACTTGAACTCACTGTATAGTTGAGAATGATCCTCCTGCCTCTCCTACTCCAGTGCTAGGATTCCGGGTGCGTGCTACCACATCTGCTCTGTGTAACTCTCGGGATCCTGCAAGCTAGAGCATTTGCTCTCTCTCCAGCTGTGCCACATCCCCCAGCTCCCTGGGTCTAAGTTGCCAGACAGTTCTAGGAGCCACTCTCACAAATTGATCTTTGCTTGTTTCATATACGTTTATTTTTGTTTTTCTGTGCTATGAATGGAGCCCAAGGCCTGCACAAGCTAGGTCCAGTGCTTTGCCACCAAAGCAGCCCTCTTTCAGCAAATGAATTGAAACTAGTGAGAGGGAACCCCAACTTTTACTGGGCAATCGGAGGTCCCAGAGGCCCAGGTTTACCTCTAACAGTAGCAAAGGGTAACAGTCTTGGGCTGAGCCCTCAACCTGTCTGTCGGACCTGAAACTGCTTCCAGGTAAATAGTATAAAACTGACCTGAGGGCTGGAGGTGTGGCTCAGTTGGTAGAGTGCTTGGCCAGCGTGCTCTAAGCCCTGGGGCTCACCCTCAGCACTTTATAAACCAGGGCTGGTCCTTCACACTTGTAATCCTACTTGAAAAGTAGAGGAAGGAGAACCAGGAGTTCCAGGTCATCTTTGGCTGCATAAGACGTTTGAGGCTAGCCTGGACTACATGAGATCCTGCCTCAAAGACAGACACACAGACACACAGACACAGAGACAGACAGAAAGAGACACACAGAGACAAACAGAGACAGACAGAGAGACTGACACACACACAGATACACACAGAGCCAAACACAGACAGACAGACAGACAGACAGACAGACAGAGCACCATCTGACTTGAATAATAGAGCGTCCATCCAGGTTGGCTGCTGAAGGACTAATTATTTTCTTAGCCTCTCCTGTGGTCACAGAAACCTTTTGTGTTGTTTTTGGTGGCATGGCCAGTGTGGCGGCAAAGACACTGGAAGGCTGCGTTTTGTAGTTTCCTGGTATGACGAAGGCACCCTACAGTCGTAATTAAGTTAGAGACCTTGAAATGCAGAGCTGAAGTCGAAGGGAAGGACACGAACACTGGGTTAGAGAACTGGTCTCCCTCCAGAGCCACTGCTAGCTTTGAAGATGGGCGAAGGGCCTTGGATTAAAGAAGCTTCTAGAAGCTCAGGACTGGTCTGCTTCTTTGTGGTTGTGCTTGTGTGTTTGCCTATACGGGATTGTGCCCATCATGCTGTGTGTGTGTGTGTGTGTGTGTGTGTGTGCCCCAGAGGTCACCCTAAGGTCTTCCTCCGGAGCCACTCGCCTTAGTTTTTGAGATAGTCTCTCATTAGAACCTGGGGCTTGTCCATTAATTAGGCTAACCTGGCTGGCCATTGATTCCTAGGGATCCACTGTCTCCAGCCGCAGCAATGGGATGACAGCCACAGATCTAACTTTTTAAAGTGAGTGCAGGGGGAATCAAACTCAGGTCCAACCACAGTTACCCACTTAGCCATCTCCCCTACCCCCATTGCAGGCTTTGAAGAAGGAGTAAAGGCCTTGGGCAATTGGAATGCAGCAGTTTCTGGAAGCTGAAAACCCGCTCTTTTTCACAGCCAGCAAGAAAACAAAGCTCTCTGGGACTGCCAGGAACCAGCTTCTGCCAGCAGCCCCCCAGGAGCAGGGGCCCGTCCTCCATTGGAGTCTCAGAGGGGCTTGATCCACTGGTTACTCTGATGGGGTCTCCTGACCCTCAGACAGCAGAGATGCACATCTGTGTCCTTTTAAGCCGTGAAATCTGTGGCTATTCGTTACTGCGCGTGTGGAAAACTATTAGGGCTGGTTCAGGGGATAAATGCACCTGCCGCCAAGGCTAACACTCCAAGTTCCGTTTCTAGAACCCACGAAATGAAAGATGGGAACCAGCTCCTAGTCGCTGCGATCGCCACACGAGGCCCGGCTCTCGTTCTACTGTCTCTGTGCCCTTGATAAACTAGTTTTGGGGGCTTCCTCTTCCACAGAGGTAGTTATGATAGACTTTTTCTGGCGTCTTGCACCGATTGTCTGCCCAGTGTGTACTTTACTGGCCTTGATGTTTGGCAAGGAAGTAAGGTTTTTTTCTCGTTACCAAGCCCGAGATCCGGACTGCGTTCATCAGAAAGACTACAGGGAGTGGGTGAGGTCAAGGGAAGCTGCTGGGGGAGAAGCCATAACTCTCAACTGCGCATGCCTGTGTCTGTATGCGAGTCCTGAGGGTATTCAGGGCAGGAAGTGAGTATAGATCACCCTGGTTTTCCCAGACCGCCTAAAAGTTCCCTGCAAGCTTAGGCGTGGGCCGATGCGTTTTTTTTCTGGCCATGAATTGGAGCGTCTGGAGAAGCTTACGTAGACTTAGTTCGTCATCTTCTCTCCCACTTTCACAGACTCCTCTCTGGGGAACCCACGCAGAGGGTCTACCTGTCACGGAGGCAAGAAGTCAGGATGGCAACGAGACTGCTACGTCTCCTTCCACAGCTCTACAGCCTTCTGCTCTCTGCTTTGATCCGCGCGCGCGCGCAGACAAGCCCGGGTGCTCCCTGTCTGTTCCTGTTGCTGGGCTTCAGCCAAGGATGGAATGTGGGAGGCCTCTGTGGCTTGGGGCTCCCCACCCTGTCTGAGCGCCGCGCCTTCTAACATTGAGGCAACCTCTGCAGGTACTTGGGTCCGACCGCAAACTAACTTGTTACCCAAAGCCTAGCCTCAGTTTCCCCATTTGTCAAATAGTAAATACCACGTATCCAAAGAAGGTTGTTGTGGAATAGTTTCATCTTTAATTTCTGTTTTCTTTTCATTTGGGTTTGAAACGGGGGTGGGGTGGGGTCTCAAGTAGCCTAGGCTGGCCTCGAACATGATATGTAGTCAAGAATGGCCTGGAGCTTCCTAGCCTCCTACCTTCACCTTTGGAATGCTGGGATTACAGGCATGTGCCATTACACTGTGTAGGCTGGGCTGGGGCAGCATGCCCCATCAGTTCCAGCCCCTACATATTCATATGTACATGTATGTGAATATTTCTAAGGAGCAGTAAGTATGTCTGCATGTCAAATCTTATAACTGTTAACAAATGGCCACCTTTTATTGTTTGTTATAATATTAACCAAGCGGTTATAATGTTGGGAAGGTTTGAGCAGTATAGTTCTCTCCCTCGCCCTAGTTTCTACGTCTATCAGGAGCAGGTAACACTTCAACCTGGGTCCCTGGGTTTACCTTTCCTTGGAACTCTATGTTAACTCCAGTCTGGTCTAGTGAACTGTGGCAGGCACAGGCTGCTGTCCCGAGCTGGAGACTCAGAAAGACAGCAGTGTGTGATACTTGATGTGTGTGTGTGTGTGTGTATGTGTGTGGGGGGGGTGATCACACATGAGAGCAGTATGCAGAACTGTAGACCTTCCTACACCTGCCCCCTGCCTTTCTTCGCCAAGTGTCCTGTAAGCTTGGCCAGGATGGTGCCCAGATCCATGAAGTCAGAGAGGGCTGAAGTGCGGACCAATTTAGGCTTGTGGCAGTCTTTGCCAATCTCCAGAGCCTTATGCCTACCCCTTTATTGTCTCCGATACTTTTCTCTGTCTCTGTCTCTCTGTCTCCTTCTTTGTCTTTCTGTCTCTCTTTCTCTCTCTCTCTCTTCCTCTCTCTCCCCCCCAATAAGGTCCCTAGCCCTAGCCCTCCAATTCAATATGACTTTGAACTCCTACTCCTCCTGTCTCTACCTCCTGAGTGACCACACCAGTTTACGTGGTGCTGGGGATGGAACCCGGGGCTTTCCTACGCACAAAGCCAACCCCTCCCAGTGGGCTCCATTGCCGTCCTCCATGTACATCATCATCATCCTCAATATGTACCCAGCCTTAGAAAGCTGCCTACTGGCCCCTCAGCCTCATCTGGGCTTGACCTGCTCCCCAGAGGTGACAAAGGTCCCCACTTCACTTCTGTGCTCAGCATTTAGCCCAGGCCATGTCAACGAGGCAGAGATTCAGTGAGGGCTATGCTTGACCCCAGTGGCAGGGCACTTGTCGAGCAATGATGAAACAAAACAAAGCAAAGAGAACTAAGCACCAAAGTCTGGGGATGAGGATCAGCTGATGGACTGCTTGCTTGTCTACCACACAGACAGGGTTCTGTCTAGTACTGCATAAACCAAGGGTGCGGCGTGTGCCCAGCATTCTAGTACTTGGCAGGTAGGAGCAGAAGGATCAAGAGTTCAAGGCCATGCTCAGCTACCGGAAAGGTCCAGGGTAGCCTGGGCTACATGAGGGAGGCTCTGTCTCGAAAAGAAAGCAAGGTTCCACCCAGATGTACCAGACTATAGCGGCATGGTAGAGTGTTCGAGTAGCGAAGCCCAGGGAGCTATGGGGAGGGAGGTCTTAGACGATGCTGATAGGATGTAAAGCAGGCAGTCAGTAGAGAAAGTAGTTGGGGATTCCTCAGTACGGCCGAAGTAAAACCCAGCTGTGCCACATCTGTTTAAAGAAAGGAAAGTGAGAATATGAAGCCTTATATACATTCTGGTTTATCACTACTGCACTGCTCTAGAAACAAGAGGCGCCAGGGCCTGGAAAGATGGCTGCTCTTCCAGAGGACCTGGTTCAATTCCTAGCACCCACCTGGTGGCCCACAACTCTGCCCAGCTCTCTTGGTGTCTGAGATATGCACATGAGACACAGAGATACACGCAGGCAAAACACCCATGTGCATAAAACAAGATGTGCAAAAATCTTTTAAAAAAAAATAAAAGAATTTTTTTTTTTTAAAAAAAAGAGAAGTCTTTTGAGTGTTCAGCAGAAGAGACAATAATGAACATGTATTTTGGGGGGACCTTATAAGGGTAGGAGCAGGTACGAGAGGAGGGGAGACGAGTGGGGTTGGGGTGCATGATGTGAAATAGAAAAAGAACCAGTAAAAAGTTAAACAAACAAAACACGAAAGTGTGGTAAGTGGACATGATGAAATATTATTCAGCCCTTAAAAGTATGCAAGCCTGCTCTTCCATACTACACGGGGGAGCTTAGAAGACATTACTCTATCTGGGAAGGAGTCAGGCACAGATAAACACTGTGCGATCTTACCCAGATGTGAAATTGGGGGTGGGGGGGTTTGATTTAGAAGTTGAGGTCAGAGAGCAGCAGCTGGGGAGGGAAATGGTGGTCAAGGCTGTGCGTACAAAATTACAGTCAAGCGGGAAGCCTTGGGGTCCCTTCAGGCCGTAGCTATTACCTCAAACAATAAAGAATGGTTTATTCCAAGCAAGCTACAGGAAAGAACGTTATCACAGACATGACGGACATAGTAATTATTCAGGTGGAGTCATTACATAGGTATGGAAAACATACATGGAAACATGGTGTGTAATTTTTATGTGTAATTATAAATATGTATAATTACTGTGTGTTAATTAGGAATAACATAAAACTTTTTAAAGGGCCCATTGTGAACGGTGAGTGACTGAATAAGTGAACAGGTAAATGGACCTCTGCGTGTCCAGGTGCACATCCATCAACCGACCAGCAGGGCAGACAGCTCCGAGCTGCTCCCATCTGGCTGGGCTGTGTCGCTGCCAACCACAGGACTGGCTGGGAGAGATGGCAGAGCAGGTAAAGGGACTCCCCACCAAGACTGACGATCTGAATTTGTTACATGGTAGAAGGAGAGACCTCACTGCCACAGAGGACTGGCTCCCTCTGAACTTCCGGGAGGCAAAGGAACCCTGTGGTTGGGGCAGACCTCTGGAGGATGCCGGGGGGGGGGGGGGGGGGGGTTGGGGGGGACCAAGGCTGAGGAAATGCTGAGCCCAGGTTTCCTCAGCCACAAACTGGGGAAAAACCCAAGTCTTTGAAGAGAAAGCAGACACAGACCTCAGGGTCTGTAGACACACGACCTGGACCTCTGACCTCATGCTGGCTTTGGCTTTGTGAAAGTCATGTATGGGGCCTACAAGGTGGCTCAGCGGGTAAAGGGGCTTGCGGCCAAGACTGAAGGCCTAAATTCAATCCCTGGGATCCACTCGATAGGAAAGAACCAACACCCCCAGAAGATGTCATCCGTGTGTTCCATGGTACATGCGTACATCCCTCAGTTATTTAATTAATTAACTTTTTAAAGTCATACCAAGTTCCTTTAGCCGCTAGTCAAGTTCTTGGTTGGTTTTTACCTTGCTTCTTTTGAGACAGGGTTTTGCTATGTAGCCCTGGCTGGCCTGGAGTTCCTTAAGTAGTTCAGGATGGCCTGAAATTGGCAATCCTCCTGTGAAAGCCTTCCAAGTATTAAGATCTGCACCATCCCATGCCCAGGCTTTAAGTTAATTTTGTTCCTTATTAGTGTGTATATAAGGGGATGTTAGGACATGGCGCATCTGCAGGACAAAGGATAACTTTGTGGAGTTGCTTCTCTCCTTCCCTGTTTAGGTGGATTCTGTGTGAACTCACGTCTTCAGGATCTCTCTCCAGGTGAGATGTGTGTATGTGTGAGTGTGTGTTACATATACATATATGTAAATATGTATCATATATGTATCATACATATAAGGTACATATGATATATGTATAAAGATATATATAAGAAATATATATGTCATATATATGACATATATGTATACATACACACACACACATCTATATACAGAGAGAAAGCACACATCCCAGGGTACCCTTTTGAGAGTCAGTTCTCTCCTTCCACCATGTGAATCCCAAACACTGAACTCAGGAACTCAGGTCATCAGGTTTGGTGGCAAGTATATTCATCCCCTGAGCCATTTTGCTGCCCTGGCAACACATCTGGAATCAAAAACCACTAAAGATTGCTACACTACTGTATTAGTCAGGGTTCTCTAGAATAATAGAACTTACAGAATAATGAATTTCCTTTTCTACATATATAGAAAGGGGATTTATTAGAATCAACTAACCCAATAGATCCAACTAATCCAATAGTGGACAATGAACAGGACGTCCAAGAATCCCTTAGCTTTGGATTCCTTGTGGAATTTCAGTCCACAAGGTCGGATGTCTCAGCTGGTTTTTAGTAGATGCTGGGATCCCAAAGAAGTAGGCTCCAGAGCCAGTGAAGGAATGGACTTCATAGCAAGGCGAGGGCATGCAGGCAAACAGCCAAAGCTTTCTTCTTCGATGTCCTTATGTAGACTTCCAACAGAGGGCATGGCTCAGATTTGGTCTGGATTAAAACGTGGCTTCCTACCATAAAGATCCAGATTAGAAGCAGATTTTCCCACTTCACATTAAGCAGGAATCCCTCAAAGGTCTGCCCTGTATTTTTGGGGTTTTAGTTAATCCCAGATGTACTCAAATTGACAACCAAGAATAGCCATCAAAACCACCAACCCCAGGAGCTAGCGGATTCTATCAACCTGTTTTCTTTTATGTTTATTTGTATGTGTGTATATGAGCACACGTGTATGTGTGTGCTCACCCTGGCACACACGGTATTCTCTCATGTCACCATGTGGGTCACAGGGATGAAACTCAGGTTGTCAAGATTAGTGGACAAGCACCGCTGAACCATTTTGCTGGCATGTGCCACAAAATTCTCTCTCAGCTTTTAGGAGACCGAACCCTGACAGCACCCCAATGGGGAGCTTCAGAACCTTCAAAGGAAGAGGGCTGGCCTCTCACAGACCTCCCAAGACAGGATCAGGGAAAGGTGGGTCACATGTTTGCAGAGTAGGGCTTGGACAGGCTTCCTACAGAGAAATCAGCCCCCTACTGCCGAAGACATACCTGTAGCCAACATGCCAGCATCCAGCAGGGTCTCTGCAGAGCATTCCTGGTTAATAAAATCAAGACCACTGGCAAAAAATGGAGGGGAAAAAAAGCTCTGAGTACAGCCGTGGGAAAATGAGAATTTTGGCCTTTGTTAAAAAAAAAAATCATAATGTTACTTTCTGGAAGCCAAATATTCCTCAAAGGGGGATGATTAAACACATAATGGTTCTTCTTTCTGACTTGGCCAGGGTCCTAGCTCAAGCTGTACATTCTCCTCCATCCAGACCTTTCTGGAAGGACATGTAGCTCAGTTTAATGACCTTATGACAGTCTGAGAGGACTGAGGACCCAGGAGTGCAAAAATGAGAATGCCAGGTTTGAAGGCTCAGTGGTTGATTGCTCAACCAAAGTCCCCAGAAAGCGGGCCTCAAAGTTTCCCAGTCCTTAAAATAGGAGTTGACTGAATAAATGTCTTTCAGTCAATAACTGTTGCCACATTTGTTTGGGAGGACCTTCTAGGCGTTTCTCTGAGATCTTGCTGGCTGGAGTTGGGGAGCTGGAGGGCTAGGGAGGTCCTGAGGGGTGTGTCTGTGGGAGGCAGGCAACGTGGGGGGCGAAGGCAGGCTGAGGGCCGGATGAGTAGGAGCCTGAAGGCATGAGAGACAGGGATGGATTCTTGGTGGTTTGGATGGAATTTGACATCCCGCCATTTCCCCTTATCTCCTCATCAGAAGAGATCCAGAGGAGAGTGTGAGCTCACCCTAACGCAAGCCATTTTCACCTCCTGGTTCCTATCAATTAAAGCCTCTGTCATCTGCTGATCAGGTTTTGGAAAACTGAAAGGTGTTCCTGGACAGAATGGCTTGAAGCTAATTAGGCCCTCAGAGCTCATTAATGGTTGTCTCCCTCTATAAGACCAGGGAAGAATCACTTCACAGACGTCCACACAATGGAACAGGGATTTATTTGAAGCTCAATTCTGACATTTATTAGCTATGGCGTGATCGCATGGTACTTACTTGATTGAAGCCATGCTATCCCCCTCTAGAAAATGGAAGCAGTTACAGTCCAGCTCCACAGCCACACACACCAGCTGAGTAGCTCTCCTGTCAGGGGTGTGTGTGTGTGTGTGTGTGTGTGTGTGTGTGTGTGTAAGGGGTGTTACACTACTCATGTAGAGGAGAGAGGACAGCTTGTAGGAGTTGTGTTTTTTCACTATGTGTGAGTCTTGGGGAAAACCAATTCAGGTCTTTAGATTTGGAAGCGTATTAGCCTCAATCTACCTTAATTTTTTTAAAGTTTTTATTTATTTATTTATTTATTTGTGTGTGTGTGTGTGTGTGTGTGTGTGTGTGTGTGTGTGTGT